>PVLA01010203.1:0-65963 GCA_004027455.1 Hydrochoerus hydrochaeris | reverse complement strand
ACCATGACTGATCGTAATTGAATCTGGTTTGTTAGATTGCTGTTTTGTATTGATAGATTTTATTCAAAGCTGTTATGATTGATAGTATCAAGTCTGAGAGTATAGGCAACTGCACTGAAGATGACAAGAATCACTAGAATATGCATTTTAGTTTGATTATTACTTGCCTTTGAAGTTTTATACTGTCTACAATGTTTTATTTTTACTAATAATGTTATGTACTTCTATATTCAATTATACTGCTATATTCAATTATACCTGATGACACACAGTTCTATTGAAGATAATAAAAAACAATACAGTAATCATTGTAGATCACCTTGTACTGTGGTTTTATACCGACTTTTTGGTTTCATGTCTTTATAGGAATATGTTTGGTTTTGTCTTGCTACGTTTTGTTTTTCCCTCTAATACAGAAAGGATAGAAATACATGTAGAGACTCATGCATGCATAGCTGTTTACAGTCTCACTGTTTGAATATCTACTTTGTATGCTTTAATTTTGTAACTTGAACAACTATTTCTAAGAGGACAATATGTAATTTATCAACTAGTGATTTCTTACTGTTTATCTTTTTTTTTTGAAATTCTGTATTATCTCTACCCTTTACATGTTTTTTTTTCTCTTTAAATAAAAAAAAGTATAAAATACAGTATGCTAGAAATAAGGTGGTGGAGTTCTTTCCAGGTTTGAGATACTGCACAGGCATTCTGTGTTATACTGAATAATTGGAGCTGAATATAGCCATAAAAGATACAAGAAATAGAACTTGTTACATTGAAAAATCACCTGGAATTTTAAAGAAATAAATATATGTTATCCTTTTTTTTTTAAAAAAAAAGTCAATCACTTTCTTATGTACCAGAAATGAACAGTGGATTTGGAATTAAAAGCAATACACTGGTGACCCCAAAATGATATACAGGAACAAAAATATGTACAGACCTAGACAAGGAAAACTCTAATGAAAGAGATCAAAGAAAAGCTAAATAAATTGAGAAACATTCCATGTTCATAGGTAGGAAGACTCAGTATTTTCAAGAGTCAGTTCTACTCAAGTTGCTCTATAAATTCAAAATAATCCTAATAAGAATCCTAGTAAATTATTTTATAATGTTAAGAAACTGATTTTAAAAGTTCATATGGACAAACAAAAGATACAGAATATAATACAGAAGGAAAACAAAGCTGAAGGGCTAATATGACCTTACTTCAACTTCCTAGGAAGGTACAGGAGAGTTTGAGCCCTCTTTTGAGGCCAAGGTCAGCCTCATTGCTAGGAGTGCTACAGATGGGCAGCTTTCTCTTCCTAACTCAGACATTTGTAGGAAAAACAAGTGGTATTGGCAAGAGAATAGAGAGATAAATACAACAGATCCCCCAAATAGACCCACATAAATGTAATCAATTAATCTTTGACAAAGGAGCAGAAGCAAGCAATGGAGAGGTTTTTCAACAAATGATGGTAGAACTGGACAGCCACATGTCCCAACCCTAAATCTACACACTAACTTCTATAGAACCTTTATAAATATTAACTCAAAATTACCACAGACTTAACTGTAAAATGCAAACTTTACATTAAAACATTTACATTTGATAAATATTTAATGAGTCCTTTCTTCAGGAAAAATGTATTTTAGAGTCTGGGATACTGCAATGAATAAGAGAGGGAAAAAAGCTCTGTCGTTTCAAAGACAGATCAAAGGGTAGTCAGATAAAAACCAAAACATATCAGTAATATATATATATATATATATATATATATATATAATATACTATGTCATACCTTAGTATTATAAATGCTATCATAAAAATAATGCAAGGAAAGGCAAAAGGACATTTTCTAAAAAGACTTTACTTTTTTGAGCATTTATTTGCACAACAAAACTGAGCAGAAAACTGTCATATAACCTTCACCCCTACTCATACATAGGACATCCCACCAGACTAGAGGATATGTTATAATTAAGCTTTATATTTAAAAACTCCTAGAAAACAATGGGAGAAATCTAGATGCCCCTGTATATGACATAACTTTTTAGAAATACCAAAGCCATGAAAGGAAAAAAAAGCTAAATTTTGCTAAAATTAAAAAATTCCTGAGTCAGGTGTAGTAGTTTACACCTATAATCTCAGCACTTGGGAGTCTGAGGCAGGATGATCATCATGAATCTGAGTACAGTCTGGGCCATGTAGTGAGTTGAAGGTCAGTCTGAACTATAGACAGACCCTGAATGAAAAAAATAAAACAAAAATAAAATTCTTCTGTGTAAAAGCTGGGTATGGGGCACATGGTTGTAATCCCAGCACTCAGGAAGCTGAGGCAGGAAGACTGCCAAGAGTTTGAGGGCAACCTGTGCTATGTAGTGAGTTCAAGGCCAGGCTGAACTATTGAAGACAGACCCTGTCTCAAAAAACCAAATATAAATACATAAACAAACATTGCCAAGAAAATGAGAGGACAATCTGTGAGCTGGGAGAAAACATTTGTGGAAAACATATCTTCTAAAGAACTATGATTCAAAATATGTTAAAAAAAAAAACCTCTTAAAACTTGGCAAGAAAATAAACAACCTGATTTAAAAAATGAGCCACAGACCTAAAGGGACATCTTGCCAAAACAAATACATAGATGGTAAGTAAAGATGAAAATGCTCTGTACTTCATATATGATTAGGAATTAATGATACTTAATGAAATACAACTTTATAAGAATGACTATGTTGGTGAGGATGTGGGGCAACAGAAACTCTCATTTGCTTTCGGTAGGAAAGCAAAATACATTACAGTCACTTTTGAAGACAGTTTCTTACAAAACTAAGCATACTATAACCATACAATTCAATTTTTGTACTTGGTATCCTGAAAGAGTTGAAAACTATGTCCACACAAAAACCTGGACACGATGTGTATACTGGTTTTATCTATAGTTTCCAAAGCTTGGAAGCAACCAAGACATCCTTCAGTAGCTGAAAGGGATGAATTTCTACATGCAAACAATGGAAGAGTATTTGATGACAAAAAGAAATTATCTGCCAAGTCAAAAGACATTGAGAAAACCTCAATGGTTATTAAGTAAAAGAAGCCAACCTGAAAAAATTGGCCTACATGGCATTTCAGAGAAAGGTAAAATTATGGTGGCAGACAAGATTAGCGCTTGCCAAAGGTCGGAGAAAAGGGAGTCGACAGTAGGCAAAGCACAGAGGATTTTAACAGTTGTGAGATGATTCTGATATTTTAACGATGAAAACACATCATTATACACTTGTCCAAGTCCATAGAATGTATACCACCAAGAAAATACTCTATTGAAACTACAGAATTGAGCTGGGGATTTAGCTCAGCGGCAAAAGCACCTGCCTGGCAAGTAGGAGGTCCTGAGCTTGATCCCTGGTACCAAAAAAAAAAAAAAAAAAGAAAAAGAAAAAAAAAGAAACTACAGAATCTAAGTGTCAATGATGTAACAATATAGGTTGAACAACTGTAACAAATATTCCACTCTGGTGGAATGTCCCATGCATGCATGGGGTTAAGTGTTATATGACAATTCTCTATTTTCTGCTCAATTTTGTTGTGAAAATAAAGGCTCTAAAAAGAAACATCTTTTTAGAAAATGCCCTTATTTTATATTTTAAAGAGAATAAAACCCAACAAAATAAAACATCATAAAACCAATCAAAACAAAACTGTGAAAGTGATACAAGACTTCAAAACAAGGTAATAGGAAATCAGCAATGGCTACCATAATGCCTCCTGTTATCTTTAAAATAGCTGCCCATATCATCAGACATAATCAAATCAAACAAAACAGAACAATAAAACCAATTGAAACAAAACAATGAAAGTGATATAGGGCTTCAAAACAAGAAAACCAACAATGGCTACCATATAAAATGTCATTCTTTTGCCTTTCCTTGCATTATTTTTCCCACAGCATTTATAATGCTAAGGTACGACACAGTATATATGTGTATGTTACTGATTATTTTTGTTTTTTTTACCTGACTACCATGATCTTTGAAGGGCTGGGCTCTTTTCAAACTCTTTCATCCACTACAGTATTCCCAGATTCTAAAATATATTTTTCCTGAAGCATGGGTTCATTAACTATTTATCAAATGAATTTTTATTTTGGTACCAGAGATCGAACTCATGACCTCACACTTGCCAGGTAGGTGCTTATGCTGCTAAGCTGAACCCCCAGCTCAAATACATTATTTAATGCTAAGATTTATAATCAGAGAAACCTCCTATATTGTTTCTTTATCATAAAGAATGATTTTGCATACTGAACTCCTAAAGACAGTATTTTTTCCTCAAATAGTTCATCCAAAAGTGTGAATGTAGCCAGCATAGCAGAGTTGGGCTTCATTAACTAGAGCAGGGTATGAGGAGGGCGGTCAAGATCACTCTTTACAAGAAGCATCACTAAATCTTCCATAAATAATTTAATGAGAAATAATAGTAATAACACATGGAGGATTTAATAATAATTAAAGCTTTAATAATGACAATACGTTTTTACACTTGCTGAGTTTGCCTTTTGGTGTTACATGCTGGAAAGACTGGAAGTCTATATTCTGATTCTAAAACTTTCTAATTCATTAGAATTCAACTGATATCTCAAGTCTAGTCTATGCTTCTCACTACCCTCTCTAAAGCTATCCAGTCTCGAAAGGAAGATGACTAGATGTACTTTTGGTAGTACAAAAATAAACACCCCAAACTGCTTATGTGGTGAGCAGCACTAAGAAAGACTATCTCGAGACAGCCAGCCCAGTGGTCTGAGATGCAGATGAATAACCTCGGAATCAAAGCTGCTTACCTTGGAAAGAGATGCAGGAACATCCTTGAGGTTCAGTTGTAGAATGTTTCCAATAACAGGAAGTGGAGTTGGGCCAGGGGGTAGCCTTACTGCTTTATGACTTTTCATCCACAAAAAAATGAAAATCAGGCAAGTGACAGAAATGACAAGAGGAAGAGTCGGAACTCCCAGAAGCTCCATTTCAGCAACTGGGTATTAGCAACTGTTGCAGTTGTTGGAAGGAAAACAAAGCCTGTGTCAAAATGTGCTCTGCTGGATGAAGGTGGGTCTGAACTTTGGAGTCAGAGCAGAACTGGCATAGGTTTGTTTATATTGCTGTTACTCAGAAAATCTCCAACTTTATCTGGTTGATTTTCTAAGCATCTCTACTGCATATACTTCTCAGTCCAAAAAACCCTGCATTTTATTTTTCATAGCTTTTAAAACATTTGGCTCACCCTGGGCTCCGACGGAATCCCAGCACACGGAGAGGGACTTTGAGCCTGAGTGGCAAGACCACCTGCTGCGTCCCAGACCACTCTGGGTCACACACAGGGACAGGGAGTCCAACTGGGCCACGCCCAGCGACTGCCAAGCAGCCAGTGGGACCCAGATTCCAGCTTTGGGCCCTCATGGCACACTCTGGTGGAATCCCAGTGCACGGAAAGGGACTTTGAGCCTGCTCCCAGTTAGTAAGACCACGTGCTTTGTCCGAGACTACCCAGGACCACACACACGGACAGGGGCCCAACCAGCCCATGCCCAGTGACTGCCAAGCAGCCAGCGGGTCCAATTCCAGCTTTGGGCCCTCACTGGGCACTGGGGTGGAATCCCAGGCGGTGTGACCATGTGCAACATCCCAGACCACCCCGGGCCACACACAGGGAAGGGGGCCCAACTGGGCCATGCCCAGCGACCGCCAAGCAGCCAGCAGGACCCAGATTCCAGCCTCAGGCCCTGACCGTGCACTCTGGCGGAATCCCAGCACACGGAAAATACTTGGAATTTAGCTCCCAGGTGGCAAACCTTGGACTGCAGCAGATTAACTGTGCCAGTGTGGTGAGTATGCCCCTAAAATAGAGGTGTACAGTGGGCAAATAGGGCCAGTAGTAAAGCCCCCTCCAACTAACTGAAAGACCTGGGTGAGTCTGAAAAGAGTGTGGGTAACCCCCTCCTACACACAGAAAACATCAGGCAGGAAAAAAAACGACAAAACGAAAAAGCAAAATGCAGTCTCAAACATCTAGTCCACCAGAAGCAAGTGCAGGAGATATTGAAATAGAGGACCCCAAAAGTAACACACCAGGAACCTCTGAAAAGACAGCGAGCGAAATAAAAAAAAACAACTCCATGAGGCTATAGAGGAAATCAAACTAGAAGTACTCTCCCATGTAAAGACAGAAATAAGAACCTTAGTAAAGGAGTTGCTGAGCGCAGCTATAGAAGAAATTGACAAAAAAGTACAGGAGCATGGGAAACTGATTGAAACCATGAATGAACAATATAGAAAACATGCAGAATTCATGAAACAAACTGAAAGAGACATCCAAGAAACAAGAAATTCTATTCAAAGCTTGCAGAACTGCTTAAATGAAGCTGAGGATAGGATTTCGGACCTTGAGGACAGGATTGCAATTAGTGATCATGAAAGGATAGAACTTTTAAAAAATAACAAAGGAGCATGAAGTGACAATCCAACAGCTTCAAGACGGTGCCAAGAGCAACAATATAAGATTAATAGACATCAGTGAAGAGGCAGGAATCAAAGGAAATGACGTAGCCAAAATATTCACTGAAGTAATAGAAGAAAACTTCCCAAGCATGGGGAAAGAATCTGATATGCAGATAAGAGAGGCATATAGAACGCCAGCTATAAAAAAAGATGATCTTGAGGCCTTCTTAGGTAAATGGAGACAACTTGAGACTATCCTCATTAGTGAAATAATCATATTTATGAATATCACATTGTGTCTCTAGTGTAAAAAGTGATAACTATAAGAGCAATAAAACCCAAAATGTATAATTACCATTGTAAAAAAGAAAGGAAAACAAAGGGCTTTAAGGGATATAACTGCATGTATGTTTGAGTGTGTAAAATAGATGACCATGTTCCTGAATCTTTGTTGCATCTTTGAGCAGAACTGTTTGCAGTCTCACTGTTTGAACGTCTACTATGTATCCGTTAATTTTGTAACTTGAACAACTACATCCAAGATGACAATATGTAATTTATCAACTAGTGATTTCTTAATGTTTTTTTCTCTTTTTTTCTTTTAGAATTTTGTATTGTTACTACCCTTTTTCTTTTGCTTTTTTTCCTCTTTAAATAAAATTTTTTAAAAAATGCAAGAAAAAAAATTTGAAGTTCAACTCACAAATTTAAGACAAATAGATCACATGCCCTGAGATCTGATTTGGAAAAGCAGTGGTATTATTTTCATCATGTTTCTTATCAGTTAAAATTTCCATGTCCATCATGAATGAACAAAAAAATGTAGTATATTCACCCAACAAATGTTATTCACCTTAAAAAGGGATGAAATTTTAATATGTGGTTCAATATAATGAAACCCGAAGACACAGTGTTCATGGAAATAAGCTCCCCCTAGAAGAACAAATACTGTGTATTTCAACTTGTATGAGTTATTTCAAATAGGCAGATTAATACACACAAAATGTAAAATAGGGCACTAATAGTTGAGGGAGGAGAAAGTGAGGAGTTACTGTTTAATGGGCACAGAATTTCTGTTTGGAATGTTAGAACAATTCTCAAAATGAATAATGATGATATTTATATAAAATGGTGACTATACTGAATGCCCCTGAATGGCACACTTTAAACACGGTTAAAATGGTAAAAATTTTATGTTGTGCATACCTTATGATGATAAAGAAAGTATATATATATATATATATATATACATATACATGTATGTATATATATATATGTATATTGTTTTAAATTTAATTTAAATTGTGCATACCTTATGATGATAAAGTATATACATATATATATACACACACACACATATATATATATATATATATATATATGTATATGTATATGTATATTGTTTGTTTGTTTTAAATTAAATTAAATTTAATTTAATTTTGAGCCAGGGTCTCTCTATGTAGTATGTAGCCCAGACTGGCCTTGAATGCACAGTGATCCTCTTTGCCACCACACCTGGCTAAGAAAATGTTTATAAAGTCAGTACTGTAGTTGGAAAATGTAATCCAGTTTTATTTACATTTAAAACAACCTCTCTCTGCAAGTGGCAATGGCTGCCGGGCTGGGTGGATCACTTGGCCTTGCATTTAGGCTTTGGTTGTTGTTGGCAATTATGGCACAGGGTACACTTTTATCTTTGCTTTTATTCTTTGTTTTCCCCTTACCCTCACCTTTGAAATAAATTTTTAGTTCCATTTTTGGCTTGTCTTGTCCAATTCTTTCTTTCTTTGTCTGTCTGTCTGTTTGTCTGTCTGTCTGTCTTTTTGAGACAGAGTCTCACTGTGCAGTACAGAGTGGGCTTGAACTCACTTTGTAGCCCAGGCTGGCTTTGAACTCACAATAATCCTCCTACTTCAGCCTCCTGAGTGCTGGGATTACAGGTGTGTCTGGCTAAATTCTTTGTTTGAAACAAGGACTTGGAATACTTTTGATCAGCAAGATCAAAAGGAACTAGCTGACAACATTTTGGCGAAGCCAGCCAGGAGGTAACATCATCACAGAGGCTTCTGACTATTAATTTAGAAGCTCTCTTGTTCTCTTCAGCAGAAAGTTAACTTCTTAGAATGTACATTTTCTTCTTCATTTTCACCAAATTTTTCAGAATCTTTTATTTTGTTCCTTTCATCTTGTTCATATGCCTCTAGATTCTCCAATTCACAGTCCTTGACAAAAGCATTATCTTCCACAGATTCCATTCAACTCATCTGCTTCTTGTTGTTTGTTTGTTTCTTTCTTTCTTTCTTTCTTTCTTTCTTTCTTTCTTTCTTTCTCTCTCTCTCTCTCTCTCTCTCTCTCTCTCTCTCTCTCTCTCTCTCTCTTCCTTCCTTGAACCTCCCTTTCTCCCTTCTTGTTTTGTTTTGAGACAGGGTCTCACTATGTGGTTCAGGCTACCCTCAAACTTGCAGTGCTCCTCCCAGGTGCTGGGATTACAGATATGTGCCACCACGCCTGACTAACTTCTTTTTACCTTTGCCTTTGGTTTCTTATTTGAAGGATCATTCAAACAGTTCAGTATTATCTGGCTTGCCTCTTTCCCCTTCAGTACCCCGCTCGAGTCTGGAGATCAGCAGCGTCTGAAGTTTGTTGATGTTCAGGTTCTGCTCCTTCAGTTCAGACTTGAGGCCAATGACCCACAGGTTAGCAGTCCTCTTGGTTTCAGCGGGACCTGTGGCTGTCACGGCACTAGCACCAGTGGCCATCTTGGGAGAGCACCGTGCTGCCATGGCAGTGAGCAGACTGAAGGTTGTGGTAACAGTGGTGGTGCCAACTTCGACACAGGCCTTGGACACTGTGGTCCTTGATGAGTTTATAGAGGATCTGACACAAAAGATGACATAACTAACATAAAAACTAAACAACGTGGAAAAGGGATAAACTAATACAAAACTGGAAGAGCAGACTGAGATGGTTCAAAGTATGAATGACAAAGTTACCAAAGATACAGACTATGAAAAGGTAGCCAGGCAGAAACACCAAAGATAAAAAATTGTACAGAAATGACCAATGTGAAGACAGGGTTTCTAAAATTGAGAACAAATTGGTAAATCACTATAAAGTACTCACAGAAGCTTTAAAAAAGATGAGAGAACAAGAAAAATTCACCCAACAGCCACTAGATGATGCTAGCAAGACTAACCTAATGCTAACTAGAGTTAGAAATTAGAAGACAGCACACATGGAATAATAATAAAAACTTTCTAAGTATGAAGAAAGATTTCAACATACAGGTAATAATAGCTTATAGGACACAAACTGGGACAAAAAAGATGCTCCCTATGATACATCTTAATCAAAATCTCAGATATTCAACAAAAATACAATCTTAAAAGCTGTCAAAGAAAAGTAAAAAATCATGTATAAATGTAAACTCATCAGGATTATAGCAGACAACACAAACTTTAAAGGCCTAGAGAGCCTGGAGCGAAATGTTTTAAGCCTTAAATGCAAGCTTCCAACCCAGACTAACATATTCTATAAAACTAGCTTTCAAAATTGATTGACAAATAAAAGGACAGTCCACAATAAAGAATATCTTAAGAGATACAGGAACACAAAACCAGCACTCCAAAAAATACTCAAGAATATACCAAATATAAGACAACAAAGTAAAAAAAAAAGACAACAAAGTAAAAAAATCAGATAGAATGAACACATCAAGCAAGGAAAGTAATTAAATAGACAAAAAAAGGAAAACTAAAGGAGTCATCAACAAGAAAAGAATGCAATGATGGACACAAATTGATCAATACCTTTCAATAATAACTCTAAATATAATGGGCCTCAATTCCCCAATTAAAAGATACACAAAAGTGGCAGAGTGGGTCAAAAAAACAGAATCCAGTCTGTTCTATTTAAGAAACTCATCTAATTCAAAAAGAAATTCAAAGACTAAAAATCAAAGCATGGAAAACAATATTTCATGCATCGGGAGCATCAAAGCAAGCAGAGGTACCAATTTTACTTTCAGACAAGAAAACTTCAAGCTAAGGTTGATCAAAAGAGGCAAAGAAGGTCTCTATATATTAGTTAAGGGAACAATTCAATAGGAAGAGATATCAATTGTAAATATACATGCACTGAATATTCAAGCACCTAACTTCAAAAAACAAACTGCAGGAAGATCAAATAAACACCAACACAATCACAGTGGGTGACCTAAATACGCAATTTTCACAAAAATACAGATCAACTAAACAAAAAAATCAACAAAGAAATTTCAGAATTGAACCACACCTTTGAACAAATGGACTTAACAGATACCTACAGCATGTTCTACTGTACTACATTCTACTGAATACATTCATCTAAGCAGCACATGGCACTTCCTCCAAAGTAGACCACGTACTGCTCCGTGAAGTATGCTTAAATAAATATGAAAGAATTGAGATCATCCCCATGTATACTATTGTGTACTGAAATGGAAATAAATCACAAAAGAAACCACAGAAAATTTATACACACATGGAAACTTAATAACATACTCTTGGAACAATAAATGGGTCACAGAAGAAATCAAGGATTAAACTGAGCAGTTTCTGGAATCAATCAAACAAGGATGTCAGTACAACACCATAACCTATGGGACACAATGAAAACAGTCCCAAGAGGAAATGCTCACATTCAAAAAAACAGAGCAATCTCAAATAACTAACCTAATCATGAACCTCAAGATATTCAAAACAACATCATCAATCCAATCCTAAATCTATTTCAAGGAGGGAAATAATAAAGATCAGAGTGAAAGATCAATGAAACAGACTAAAAAAAGGGAAAAAAATTAACAAATCAAAGAGCTGGTTCTTTCAAAGAAAAACAAAATAGATACATCCTTGGTCAAACATATAAGACAAAGAGAGAAAAGACTATAATTGCAATTAGAAATGAAAACACTGAAATCCAGACATCATTGAAATATGAAAGACAGCAGCTGCTTCTCATCCAGATAGTCATACTATACTTGGAATTTTTAAAAATTAAAATCTATCTTTCCATGAGACTACTAAGTCTAAGACAGCACAGACTATGCCTGTCTTACTCTTGTGTGGTTCACTTTGTTCCATTACTTTACATGTTTTAGACTTCCTGGCAAACAGCAGGCACTCAAAACACATCTGCTGAAATTTAATATGATGTTTATTGTTTCCACTGTGGTGCCAGCAGGGTTGGTGTCTCTGCTGAAAGTTTTTGGGGTTACTTCTTCTCTAGCTTTTTGTATTCCCATCTCCCACAGTTGTCCATGGCAGGTGGTATTAATTCTTGTGCCTATGTGGATTGAGTGTATGTATAGGCTGACTGCAATTTCCACAGTGCTGGAGAACCCTGTAAAATGTTTGCATAAAATGAGATACAGTGAAGGTAAAGTGAGTTCATGTCTGTCTGAAACTGACGACGACAGTCACAGGTGGAATTCACAGTAAGAAGGAGAGGTAGAGCAGAACTGACAGGGCATCAGAAGAAACAGAAATACCTGGTTGGCCAGAACTTTCCTTGTATGTCTGAATTCCAGTTATGGTTATTATATCTATTAAAATGAAAACACTGGCATACTTGTAAATGGAGAAAATCAATGCAAATAAAGTGTTCTTTTGCACTAATTATGTGGTTCGATGAAGTGTTCTAGTCCTTCTATGTGTGTATCAACCACTTACTGAATGTGGGTCATCTTAAAAGGGGATGTACCCTCAGGGAAGGGGGACTTGTGCAGCCAAAGGAAATTGACAGAGGGACTCAGCTGAAACCTATTAGTGGAACCAGTTCCAGCACCTGGGAGGAGTGCTTCTTACCTGCACAGAGGGTGGTGTCTCACACCTGCCACACTGTCCATCCTCAGGCTATGCAGCATCACTTGCTTCATGTAACAGTAAGGAGAGCTGCTCCTCCAGGCTCCAAATGGTTGATCTTTCTGGAAATAGGTTTCATATTGCCCAGCTCACCTAGAGCACTTCTTCCAAGCCTTAGAGAGGGCAGAGAAAGTCATCCTATGGGTCATTACTTTATATTAGCCATGCACTTACCCTTTTGCTGACCTCTACTTAGGTCACATAGCCTCTGAAATCTCCCCTAAATTTAGTTTCCATCAGACTAATCATAATTGCTTCAAGGGACAATGTAAAGACCATGGCAAAGAGCTTGGATGGAGAATCTGATTAGTTCAAACTCTTACTCTGTTCATCACTGATCATACGATTTTGAGTAAAGTAACCTCTTTAAATTCCAGCTTTAAAATAAACATTTCAGCCTCATAAGGTAGTTGTGAGAACCCAAAATCAAAATGTCTATAGATGAGGACCTGTGTCATTCCCAGTAAGTAGAAAGTATTATTAGGTAAGGCCTTGCAATGCAAAGGTAGCCACAGATAACACTGAGGCAAGAGAATCCAGTGAATTGCATTTTAAAATGCAACAGCATGTGATTGTCCCACTACCTCAAAAATTTTCTACCATTACCAGTGGCCTCCTCAGGACCAATGGGCTGTCTCTCATCTCTCCTTCATAATTAGAATGGACACTGCTTCTCAGAAACCACTAGGTTGGACTGATTCTTATTGGTGCCCCACAGCACGCAGTGTCTACCCTCGTGATACTTAGCACAATTACACTTGCCTATTTGCTGTATCTCACCACACCAGCAATGCTATATGCCTTAGCAACTGGCACACACAATTAGTACTTATAGGAAGAAATGTTACTGAAGGTAAAAACAGAAATAAGGATGTAGAAAAGTGGATTAAAAAGAAGTAATAGGAGCTGGGCATGGTGGCACATGCCTGCAATCCCAGCCCTCGGCAGTCTGAAGCAGGAGGACCACTAGGATTGTAGGTGAGCCTTAGCTACAGTGAGTTCAAGGTCAACTTGAACTGTATAGTAAAACTCTGTCTCAAAAAGACAAAATAAATAAATAAAATAAAAAGATAATAGGGAAAAACAGGTACTAGAAATAGGGTTTCTTACTCCCTTTTGTGCTATGCTATGGTTTGTGTCTAGATGTCTCCTAAAGCCTCGTGCAGTTATAGGTGGGGTTTTCAGAAGTGGCTAGATTAGGATGTATCTTGGTGGGATTAAGTGTGTGATCAAAGGTGTGTGATTATTAAATGTGTCCAAAGATTGGGTTGGCATTGTTCCGATAATGGGAAGGCCCACTCTGGGTGTGGGCAGCACCACCCAAAGGGCAGGTACCCTGGAAGGGGATAAAAGAGAGTTTCTGCTGCTATATCATTTTACTGCTTTACTGCCTTCTGCTCATATCACTGTGATGCATTTCTGCCATACCACCCAGCCTTTGAGCCTCCAGTTATGTGCTGAAACCTCTATAAACTGTAAGTCAAATAAACTCTTAAACTAAGACATCTGACAACAGAATATCTGCAACTGGGCAATTTTTAAATATAATATATATATATATATATATATATATATATATATATATATTCACAGTTATCAAGGGTGGAAAGTGCAAAATCAGGGGGCCAGTGTCTAGCTTTCTTCTATCCATACTAACTTCTTTAGGAAATGATTGGTTGATTGCATTCTTAGTTTTCTCTCATTTTCATTCTGTACAGGACCAGGGTGAAAATTCAAATCATTAACTTCTGTTCTCTTTTGCAGCTGTAAAATTATTTTCTCTCACATTTTACTATATACAGTTAAAAGAAGTCATGCAGCTGCTTCAGTATTTTCCCTTGAAATTTCTCACTAGGGTTGGGGGTGAAGCTCAGTGATAAGAGGTATATGCTTGCTCGTAGGCTAATTATAGTTTATCACCCCTAAATTCTGTGCTCCAAAACCTGGGCATAGATATAATTCAGTTGAATTCTTGAGGACTTCCTAACGATGATCTTTATTCCAGTTTTCAATACCTTGGTTGTTGCTGTAATCATACCTATGTGGTTGAAAAGCCTTTGGAACAACAGGTTTCTGGGAGAAGTCTGGAAAGGACTGGAAATGCCATACAGAGAAAACTTAAAATACTACAAGTAAGTACATGACCTTGATGGGTAGTTCTGATCAAAGCTCAGATAACCAGAATGCTGACAAAAATGTGGATACTAAAAACTCAGGCTCAGGAGGTTTCAGGTGGAAACAAGGACTCTACAGTAAACTGAAACTGATCTAGTAAAGAAAATTTCAAGATAGCTCAGTGTTCAAGCTGTGCCATGGATAATGGTATCTGCTTTTAGAAACTCTACAGTAAGAGTCAGGAACATAAAGCAGACCTGGATAAGTTGAGAAACTTGCATAAGGAAGCACCTGCAAAGTTGGCATAAAGATATTTGGTGAAAAGGTTAACATTAAAAAGAAGCCAACTACATTGCATCAGGACAGTAAGAAAGATGGCTAGAAGCCATCATACAAATTTGCCACTTTTCACAAGCTCAAGGATGTAAAAAGGTAACCAACTTTGACAGACTTCTTTGAGAAGAGAATTCCAAGGAGCCTGGTCCATTCAGCGTAATTTAGGAAAGTGTTTCCCAGAGGTCAGCTATCCAGAAAGTCAGGCTTCCAGCAGCCACAGTTCAAAGGGGACCTATTACTGCTCCCAAAGGCAGAAGACCCTAGTGTCACCCATGTGGTGCTAGTTTTTCAAGCATGCAGAATGCAAGAGTTGTGAAGTCATGGAGGTTTCCATCCAGATTTCAGAAGGTAGCTGAGGAGGCCAGACAGTATGTCCCTGAAAGAACGGTATGTGAAGCTGTGAGAGTGAAACAGAAAGTGCAGTGGCCAAAGCTGGAGATGGCAGGAATGGAAACTGGAGAAAAGCAGCAGGGAGAAAGCTGTCCAAGCCTTTTGGAATCCACATCTTGCCACAATCTGTCCCATGTGCTGGCAATGGACATGTGGATATACAATTTAACATTTGGTAGTTTTCAGTCTTGATTTGGTTCCTTTCTGTCACTTTTCTTTTCAGAATGGAAATGTTTACACTGCCATTGTATTATGGAAGGACTCAACTTCCTGATTTTTACAAGGGCTCACGGGTAGGAGTTTGCCTTGAGTCTCAGGGAAGACTTTGGATTTGGACTTTTCAGTAATGCCCAGCTATTAAGACTTGGGCAACTCTTCAAAGATGAACTAAATGCATTTTGCATGAGATGGACATGAGAACTAGGGTGGAATGTTATGGCTTAGATTTATGTTGTTTCCTAAAAATTTCATGTTCAGAGGTGGGGCTTTTAAAAGATGACTGGCTCATGGGGATACTGGATTAATTCACTGACAGGCTCATGGCTCAGTGTGCCAGAAGGCAAGGGTTTGGTTGGAAGAGGTGGGTCATTGAGTGTGTGACGAGTAGGTATACTCTTTCCCTCAGCTTCTCCTTTATTTCTGTTCCTGGCTGCCATGGTGTGAGCAGTTTTCCTCTGCCATGTTCTTTCACCATGTTGTTTCTGCCTTGGAATCATTCAACCAGGACTGAATCCCTTGGAAATATGAGCCAAAATAAACCTCTCCTCCTTTAAATTGCAGGTGAAAGGTATTTAGTCCTAGCAGTGCAAAAGTGATTAATATTTTGGCCAAGTACCACCTCAGGCTTTAGCAAAAGATTCAATCCTCAGTCAACAGCATAGGTAGTCTCTGCCCTCATAAAGCTTAGTTGGTGTTAAAAGACATTAGGCAGGTAATGAGAGTGAAGAGCATTAACAGATGTGAAAACAGGATCTAACTTGAGCATGCAGTTTACGATGGCCTCTTTAAAGAGATGACTCATTATTGGTTACAAAAGGGAAGTTTGTGCCATAAGGTAAGTAGATTAAGCCAGTTAGGTAGAACATTACATACAAAGAAAGAAAAAGTATACCCAAGGGTCGTAGAGAAGAATGGCTACAAAGATCAGCAGTAGCCAGATCATAGATCTTCTGGAATCTAATCCCAAAGCAATTAAATGCCACAACTTCTAAATTACAAAATTCTTTCTTTACCGCTAGGGCAGAAACCACTTCATCTGAGTATCTATCGCAAACCTCCAGAATAAGGAGTTTTAGTTAGTTACAGCTCCCTAGTTTACAGTGACTAACACTGGACAAGAGTGGATCCCAGGAAGAATTTGTAAAACTGCTCCTCTCCCCAAAACTCCCAATTACTGCTGAAATTGTCCCCAAGAGGGAAAGTTCCCCAGGAGGAAACCCAGGTCCAATCCTGATTTGTGAGCCGATAACATCTGAATTAGTGAAATCTGTTATATCACATCACTGGCCAGCTATAATTTATATAAATTGTATTCCCTTTTCCTCAGTATAAGTCCTCCCTTCCTGAAGCATTTTAGTTTTCAAGAAAGGCTCCAAAGGGGCATTGTCTTACTTTTTCTTTTTGCTGACATAAAATACCCAATATCTAAAGTTAAAGAAGAAAAGGTTTATTTAACTCAGTTTGTAGAAGTCTCATTTTATAGTTGACTAGCTCCAAGTCAGGGAGGTGTGGCAGAAGAGCATCGCAGAGGAGAAATAGTTCATTTTAGGAACAATGCAGCAAAGAACCAGAGCAATGAAGCAGTAGCAAGGGATGACGACAGCAGCCCCTTTTTCCAACTAGTAGAGCAGGCAGTACTTACACCCAGGTGGGCTTTCCCATTATGCACACCCAGAACTACAATCAGTAGACATAGCAATCACACATCCTTGATCTCAGCATCACTTAATCCTAGCATCACATTCTAGATGAAGCCACCTCTGAAAAGCCCCAACTATGACTGCGTGAGGCTTTAGGGGGACATCTAGACCTGCCCTGCACAAATTCAGGCCTAACAGGTATGCTGTTCTACTCCACATCACACCTCTGTTGCTGGGCCTATCCCACAGTCAGAACATCCCTTGTTAAATTCAAGATGTCAGAAAAGTACAGAAAAAGCCAGGTAGGCAATATCCTGGAAAAAAGTATGAACCCTTACAGATTCAACTGGTAAATAAACTGGCTATCTATCTAAAATGGTAAGACAACTTTAGGAGTATGTTAACAAGCCAGAAGATAATGAAGATATAGGGGAAAAACAAAATACACATACATAGACACTGATAGTAAAATAATTTTATTTAATTTCTTATTTTTAAAAAAGGTATCATTTCACATAAAAATTTAGGCTTTAAGATTACAGTATGTATTCGTCAAAAGGAACATCCCTGAAGGACAGCGAGACAGAGCTCATTGAGTGGGCACAGGGAAGCTCATGCCACGGAGAGTTTTAGTGGAAGTGCTTTCTTTAAAACTTCACAACGATACTTCCCTGTTCCTCAACCCTGCCACCAGAGCTTGTGGGTGGTAGGAAAACCCACAGCCCTCACTTTGGGGCAATAGCTCTTTACTTAGGGGAATAGGAAACATCTCTAGAAATGAAAGCACAAAGGTCAATGATCCAGATCTCCCACAACAATCATTTATCTGCAGCAACAATACAAGAGTTTATTTCTATAATTCAAAAGGTCTTTTAAGGAGGACTAAAGGACACAATTCATTCAAAAGAGAATTTATAGAAGTAAATGAGAAAAAATGAAATTTTCTCCATATTACACATAAATGCCTAAGGCCCAGGGAAAAGACCCTTTCAAATCTGGGCTTTCCTTTCCCAAATAAAGTGTTTGGCACAACCCATCAGCTGTCATGAGACTGACTGCTGAGAGATTTATGGAAGTGGTCCCGTGACTTTTCTGTTAACAGTGTATACAGTGGTATCCACAAGCTGCACAAATTCAGGCCTAATATGCAGCAAATGTTCCAGGAAAGTTAATCTGAAAAAAAAAGTTCAGATGAAGTAAATCTCCTACAGCCACAAGTTAACTCTGTCATGTTCTCTTGGAAAATTAAATTCACTGGTTGGCCAGGAAGGCAATGGAATGTGATCTCCTACTGAAGGTGAAAGTCTGAAAGACTTTTTAATTTTAGCAACCCATAGCTAGGAGAGAAGGATACAAAGATGATCAAGGATGGTTTCTAGATTACTACTGCTCATATTGGTGAACAATGTCAAAGAGAATCAATGTGGTAAGTGTACTAGAAACCAGTGGCAGCCCTAGGAGTTGGCCTTTCTACAAAAGTGCTGGGGCAAATAAATGTACCCCAAATCCAGTTTTAAAAACAAAAACTTCCTGCAATTATGATACAACACTATGCAGTGAGTGGCTAGGAACTGTACACTACTAAATTTGGTTACAGCCTTGTTCCACTCTTGGGAAGCCAGTGCTGAGAGGTGACATAGAAATTGCCTGTGGCTAAAAACCCGATATAGTACCTTAGTCACACATGGCCTGGGGCAGCAACACTTGACAGTTATCACCCAACTGAGAGAACTGCAGGGCTTCTGCAAAGGTTTTATCCCACTCAAAACTTTAAAGCAAACTCTATTCATCTCTGGCCCTTCTAATGCAATAAACTAGTGATTAAGAATTTGAATGAGGGAATCTGGTGGGGGTGACAAAGCACATGTCTCTGTAGGCCACCAACCTGACTACAGGAAAACAATGGTGCAAATTATATCAAGTAAATGGTTGCTGAAGTGGAAGATCATTTCCTGGGGAACCTCAGTGACCTAGATGTCAATCACATGAATGAACACTGAGACTGGACCTCACTGAGTCCCAACTGCCAACAGTCTTCTTTAACTTACCATGGCCTGGCAATCTTTTCTGTCATCCTATCCTTGAATGGCTGAACACTTATGTCCCCTGGGACCAATGTAAACATTATTCAATAAATCTCAGCTTAGAAAAACACAGCTTGTTATATATTTAGTGTTTAACATTCCAGTGCAGGCAGTATCTTAGCATAAACTTTCTCTCATTTACGGGTACCAGTTTAAAAAAGAACACATACAGCATACTTGATAAAACTGGCTGAAAAGACCATTTGAGTGCCAGACAGCTGGCTCCATCCTGTGATCAGACCAGGACTATCACAAGACAGCCAGAACAGACAGAGTGCAAATCCTCTGAAATCTGAAGAGTCCATATAATCACCATTCCCACTTAGCGCCTTGGGCCACATCTTGATATGGGAGAACAATGCCATCTCTTGCATCAACCTGTGTTCTTCTTGTTTTGGATGAGGTTATCTCCAGAGGGTTCAAGAGCCTCCTCAGAGGGCAGAGAGTTTTCTTGTCCAGTCTTAACATCTGAATATTTCAAAGCACAAGAGGAGTCCATGAACATGCTAGGGATATTGCTTCCAAAGTAGATCTTACTGTTAGAAGCAATGGCCTGGTACTTTTTGAGCTCCAGATATTCCGGGGTCAATTTGTGCTGTGTGGGGGTAAACAAGAGCAAAGGCATCAGGATATTTTGGTGCAATAGTCATCTTTTTAACCCCCTACATTGATCTCCTTAGTATCATGACTCACTTCTAAATGGTTGCCATGATCCTCGCTCCCTTTAGAGTATGGTAATCACTGTAACATTAAGCATTTGACTTAGAATTCCTTTCATAAGCTCTCATCTAAACGTGGGAAATAATTTATTGGTTCACTTTTTGACAGAATGGGGGAACAAATAATAACTAGTGATAATTAATATTTGTAGAGTGACTTAAGCAATCTAAAGTACTTTTATATATACTTCCTTATTTCATCTAGCTGAATTCAAGTTGAAATTGATTTGGAATTTTAGCTGATTCTCTTGAGAGGTACACAGTACAGCAGATGAGACTTTAGAACTTTAAGGAAAGGCCTGGGCTTATAATCAGCTGCCTGTGATTCTGCCTTTGTTAACCAAACTTTGTAGAACTGGAAAATCTCAAGAAGTCACTTGATTTGGTATCTCGCTTTTATCAGGAAGCTGGTTGTTTACATTGTTTTTGTAATTGACAAACCAGATGCGTGTTGACCACATATCTCCTTCCCTGTCACTGTTTTGTTTTGTTTAAAACATGGTGCTAGGATATATCCAACCAAAATCTTTCTGGGTTTAATTAAAATTCAATTCTTCTGTTTCTCAGAATATATACTTCCAAAGACCCAAAATCTTCTCTAGTAATCTTTTCCTCTATCTTGGATCCCAGCTTGTCTTCTGTTAAAAGCCCTTCTTGTCCTTCACAGCCCACAGCAACTATTCTCTGTACTCTGGATCCTTATCCTGTCCAGCTGATTCATATCCTCTGTCAAAACACTGCAATCACATCTGGTCAGGGTGCACAACTATATCAACTCTTAAAGCCTTTTTAATATAGGTTAGTATCTGATATAAAAATCACTGCGTTTCTCAATGTTTTACCAAAATTAATAGCCTTATAAATCCTGGACATATCCTTCTCACCTCTGAATCCTATAAGGGTTATAGGTGCCCGTACATTAAATAATTCCTGCTCAAAGGCCTTATTCTGTTTAACTTTTCCTAGTCCTTCTACAAAACTTATTTACTCATGTGTCACTCAACTTCTGTGTCAGGTTATCATACATTAAACTGCAACAAATTTTTAAAATCCAACAAAAATTGTCATCTGGATGCGATTGTTAAAACAACTAGTGAGCATGACAGATATTTAGCAGGCCAGGGCCAAGGAATGCAAAGTATCTCCCAATGCCTAAGAGACTTCAGCAATGAAAAGAGTATCTCATCCCCAAATGCCAAGAATGTGTCTGATAAGAAATACTGCTCTAAACAAACTTAGCTACAACCCAAAAAGCTACCTTGTCTGGAAAGCAAGTTTAAATGAACTTCAGCTTCACTCTTCCTTGTCACTCTGTTGAGATCTTCAGTATTATAGAGTACTGGGTCCCTGGATCACCAAATGCATGGATTTATAGTAGCTGATCTGGTTTATGTTTGGCTTTGCCCTAGCTCCCCACTTACAAGGAACTTTTCAGTCAATATGCAGTTAAGTCTTGCTAAGCAAATGGCTGGTTCTGGAAGATGGGTTGGTTACTACCCTTTCCCAACACTAGATAAAATCATCTCTACCATATTTGAGCTCCTAAAAAAAAAGAAACCAAAACACTCATTGCTAGGAAAGTGGCACAGAGAACCACTTACTTTGTTTGAAGTGGCGTATTTGTGTGCAGCGTAATACTCAGCATCTGCTTTTGCCTTCTCTCGTGCCAAAAAGGCAGCATCTAGCAAATAAAGCAATAGTAATGACGTTTAAAACAAAGGTATGTTACTAATACATTCCCTCAGCTGGGAATGTATTTAATATTTCAAATGCTTACCTTACTTTAATTTGTAATATTAGCAGCTTTCAAATCCCAGTCCCCCGACAGCTCTTTCTAAAGGGGCAATACTTCTGTCACTGTTGAGTAACACATCATCTGAGCCCACTCATTCCTACCCTGAGTGCTTCCTTTTTCTATCTCCCATCACCTAGCACATCCACCCAGGCTTCAACTCAAGTCAGTAAGCCCACGAATCTCTCTGTCCCAAACTAATTCAAATTCGATCCAGAATTGGTTAACACAGAACAATAGGAAGCAGCCCTATATGAGTGCAAGTGTTCTTAAGACTGTAAGCTCAGAACATTAACACGTTGTTATGGGACTCAAGGAGTTTTGAGATTTTCTTTGAAAACTGGGGCTTTTTTCTAGCTAATTGGTTGTGGGTGACAGATAAAAAAGGAACTGTTGGTGCTGGGTTTATTCTTTTATACATTCTTTACAACTAATTATAAATAATTCTTATATTTTATCTATCTGAGAATAAAGTAATAGTTAATAAGCTCCAATTTAAGGACCAGAGTCGCAAACCAAAGCAAGAATTAGATATGTAATAGCATTAAAAGAAATTCTGCCTAGAGTATCTGACTAGCTATTTCTTCCAGACCAGAATGCTAGATTACTCCTCACCCAAGACAATCAAAAGCTGGTCCCTGAAGTGGGGTGGGGGTGGAGTTTCAGGATCATCAGCCTGCACAATGTACCTTCAATTTCAGAAATGCGCTTTTCAGTTTCTTTCTCCATCACCTTCTGCTGAAATCGAATTTTGGCCACTTGTGCAATCTTTTCTGCTTCTATAATTATAAAACAAGACACACTCAAAAACATTTTTCTAGTTTCTGAGGGGCTCTGAGCAAGTAGCACACAGCTTAAAATTTAATTACGTGAAGATTTATGAGTAACAGTTTCCTTAAGATTTTTGGTGGGTGGGGACAACAGTGTCTTGCTGTACAGTTCAGGCTGGCCTTGAACTTGCTTATGTAGCCCAGGCTGGCCTCGAACTTGCAGCACTCCTCCTGCCTCAGCCTCCTGATTTCTGGGATTATATAGGTGTGCACCACCATGTCTGGTTTCTTAAATTTTATTTACCCAGACTAGACAAATCAAAGAAATAAAGGGAATTTACTTCCTAGTTCACTGTTCTATTCTGACAGTGTAAGTTCTGTGGGAAAAGGATGTACAATAGATTAATAATTATGGTTTGTCATGAGAGTCTACAGTAGTGATTCACAAGCCAATGGGGGAAAAAGACAACTTTAATGAAAATATGACAGAACAAAAACAGTAACATAAATGCTTGGTGACAGAAGACAATTACATAATGTGGCAGAAGAAAAAAAGAATAAGGGAGATAAGTTAAACCAGGGAAAACCTTTTAGAAGGAATTTTATTAGGAAATAATAGACACGACCTAGAAAGACATGTCAGAAAGAATAAATAAAAGGAGCTATGAGTGAGTAAGTCACAATGAAGAGGTGATATGGAGTCAGATGATAACAAAAATAAGATTAGAAAGAGCACTGGACAACCTCTATCTTGAGTGAAAGGCTAAGAAGATAAGTTTTAATATACTTGGGGTCTACCTTAGGTTACCATCATCATATGAGGAAAAGATATTGTGACTATTGTAGGTTAAATAAAAAGCATTAAAACTCATCAAGTGACAGGACTGAACACAGTAGGTATTAAAGGTGACCTTGAGATGATTTAAAGTAACATGGAAGAATATGTGCCAGGCAGGTACATACAGGAGAAACTAAGTACTCTTAGTAAATTTCTGGCTAAACCAAAGGACCCAGGACCAGGGAAGAAAAAAAATTCTAATTACACTGCATAATTCAATCAGTGCTGTTCTTAAAAGAACATTCTCAATTCTCCTATCTAGCCAAAGAGGATGAATATAGCTGACTCTGTACTCACAGATTTCTCATCTGCAAAGCTGACCAATTATATATAAAAAATATTCAGAAAAAAACTGTATGGGAATATGTGCAGAGTATTTTTCTTGCTATTATTCCTTTAATGATATAATGTAACAACAATTTACACAGCACTTACATTGTAATAGATATTACAGATATCTTAGAAATGATTTAAAATCATATGGAAGAATATATTAAATTATATGAAATATATGCTATTTTATGTAGGAGACTTGAACATCTACAGATTTTAGTACTAGCTCTTCTAGGGTATGTGTGCTTTGGTAATCCTGAAATTAATACCCACAGATACCAAGAGAAGACTACATTTTATTCCTGATCCCAGAGGGAAGTACATAATGCAGAGAAAATGTCTAAATCATTCCTTTTATGCTTTTGTCATGCGGGAATAAAACAATAAAGATTATCATTGGACTTCTAATTCTACAAAAATGGTGGAGTAGGCTAATGAGAAAACCCTTCAGCCAACACCTTAAAATGCTAGATAAAATATAGCAAATAAGATTTTTAATGCATGGCTTAGTTCATAAGAGAGATCTTCAAGAGATGTAAGCAAAGGAAGAAGTGAGAGCCTAAATGGTGGCTGCCCTGGGGATGGTTACTTCACAAGAACAGGAAAGGACCTTGGGTAATAGTACAGGCAGAGCCAGGAATGCACATCTTGCAATGTTAGAACTAAGATTCATATGAAACTAAGACGTCTATAGGTTCCAGCTATAGTCAAAGAGGGATTGAAAAGCTCTATTCGCTAGTGTAGTAAGCTTTCCTCTACATATATTTCCAATGAAGCTGGAAAATACCCCAAAACAGAAGCTTCAAAGCAAAAAAAGAGAAGAAAGACTGATTACTCAAAGGGAACAATGAATGAGACTGAGAGTACTACAGACAGCTAAGCTAGGCAGAAAAACTATAGGCAGTCACACAGGGCGAGGCCCTCAAGACAGCCAGGACAAAGGTGAAAAACATCTGTTGGAGACCAGGCCTATACACTGTTCCTCAAAGGACAAACAGCTGTCTAATGAAGCCTAGGCTGACATCAGCCACACTAGTGAGTGACCAAGCTCTCCAGACCCATCAGTTCCTAGAAAGTCTGTTTTTTACACACACACACTTTTACGTGACTTGCTTCCCCACTGGATCACTGTTACATAGGTGACTACGCTGTATCCTTAGTGGTTAATTACACTGTACCCATGTAAGTACTGCTCCATAAAACTTCCCCGTAAGGTAGGGTCCTTGGGCACCCCCTTCAGGTCCCCTTCTGCTCTCAGAAGCTATATCTCTTCCTCTCAACAAGTATCTTCCTGTTAATCTCTCTTGTTCCTAGAATCATTCCTCAATTTTTAGAAAACATGAACTTGGTGTATAAGACATTTAACAGGCTGAGAGATATATTACTCTTATATCACACTTGTAACAATAGTATATTTGTAATTAGGTACAAGAGGCCAAATAAAAATGGAATAACATTACCAAAGTTACATTTAGTGCAGAATTACCAATTAAGAATGAAAGCATTTGTAGACCAAAGAAGACTAAGTTTTCCATTTCTTAGTTCTGACTGAAAAGGAAGGAAGGAAGGAAGGAAGGAAGGAAGGAAGGAAGGAAGGAAGGAAGGAAGGAAGGGAGGGTTCAAACAAATCTAGCATGGGGGAAAAAAAAGAAACTTCCAGGAGGTAATACAGAGAAAAGTTACTCAACACTCAAAAATCAATGATGACAATAATCAATTGGGGGATACAAGCAACATGAAACTGACATATAAGGCCACAATATTGTGCAGGACTAGAAAAGAGTGGTAAGAGCTTCAGCATTCCAAAGTATTCTTCAAAACGAAAATAGAAATAATGATTAACTTTAGTCAAGTCAGATATACTTGTTGATATATCACAGTTGATGACTACAGAGATGTAAAACTTCCAGTCAAGTAAAAGGAAGAGAAGAATAAAAATTCATTTAATACTCATCAGCAATGAAGGGGGGAAAAGTAGAGGGAAAACACATGGTAAATAGCACATAACTGAATAATACAAACAAATCCATATAACAGCAACCACAATAAATATAAAAAGACTAAGACTCACCAGTTAAAAGACAGATTCTCACATTGGGTAAGATAACAAAATCCAGCTATATGCTGTTTACAAGAGACACACCTAAAACATAATGACACAGAAAAGTTCAAAGTAAAAGGATGGGAAGATACACCAAAAAACAAATACACAAACAAAAACCAAGAGAACTCTGGCACAGCTATATTAGCATCAGAAAAAACAGAGCTTAAGCCAAAAAAATATATTCAGGAATAAAGAACATTATTATAAAATCGAAGCAATTCTTCAGGAAGATGTAAGACTTCTGAACCTGAATGCTCTTACTGATATAGGTCCAAAATACAGAAAGAAAAACAGCACAACTCAACAAATAAGCAGGCAGCATAGTGGGAAATTTTAACACACTTTTCTGAGTAACTGACAGATGAAAAAGATAACATTAGAATAGAGAAGGTGTGATCACAATTCACAAGCCTGACCTAATGGATATATGTATTTATACAGAGGAACCTACACCCAACAAATAGAGGATATATACTCAACTTTTTCAAGTGCATGTAGAACATTTACACAGAAGGACAATGTATATGTAGGGCACAATGCAAATTCCAATACATACTTAAGAATCCATACAACAGAAAAAAAATATAAATAAATATAGACAGATCTCTGACAAAATCAATCCAGTGAAAAGAGACACAAATAAACAACATTAAGAATGGAAAGGAAGCACACAGATTTGGTAGGTGTTTTGAAAATCATAAGAAAAATCTATAAATTTTTATCTCCAAATTCAAATGTCAAAGTGAACAATTTTCTATAAACATCACCAAAACTGACTAAAAGAAACAAAGAACATACATGTAAACTGAACACAGAAATTAAATTGGTTGGTTAAATATTACCACAAAAAAATTAAGCAAACAAGTATAAATCACATTAGACCAAAACACTTTTATAATTGAGTTCACCAGATCTCAGAGGAGACAATATGTATCTCATACAAAGAACTCTAGAACAGACAATGAAGAAATGCTCCTCAACCTAGTAGAACCATAATACAAAGAACAGAAACAAACACAACACCCCACAACTCCCCCAAAGTCTGATGGTAGGAGTGTAAGAAAAAAATTATAACTAATTTGATTCATTAAGATAGTAAAAATTACAGTGAAACCATCAACAGGCCATATAAAGACATTTATTATGGTGAACTTCCAAGTGAGTTTAACTCAGGAACACAAAAAATTCAACAACAGAAATCTATTAATATAATTCATCACACTAACAGCTTTAAAAAAAAATCATATGTTCATCTCAACATAAGTGGGAAAATTATTTCAGTTTTAACTAAAAAATATAGTTTCTCAATGAAAACTCTTGGTGAAGCCCAGAAGGAAACTTACTTCTTCATTAACTGACAGATGCTACAGCACAGTAAATATCACTGGGATTACTTAAGAGATAAAACTAGAATGCCTATCGCCATTTTCCTTTCTATACTATAAGGGAAGTCAGAATCCAAAGCAGTAAGAAAAAATAAAAAATGTGAAAAATAAAAAAAAGAACTGTCCTTACACAAAGACATTATGATCGCTCGCATGGAAAATCCAAGACAAAACATTTCAGCAAGACTACTAAATAAAAGATCAGCAGTTTGTGTATACAAAAGCAACAACCGATTAGAAAACGTGCCTTTAAATACAAAACAAAAACTGTGCAGGATAAGAATAAATCTTTAACAAATCTGTAACAACTTAAAGGAACCTGATTTTTTTGAAAGATTTCCATAAATGGAAAAATGTAACTAGACTCAGTGTCACAAATACTGCAGTTCTCTCCAAACAGATATACACATACATGCAATTTAAATAAAAATTGTAGCAGTATTTTATAGAAATCGAGCTGGTTCTTAAATTTACATGGATGAATAAAGGGCCTAGAATAGTCCAGGACAATTTTAGTAGTTAACAGGAGGAATAGCTAAGGCAGTACTCATGCTCCCAGATTGCAAGAGTTAACGCAAATCTACAATAATCAAATGAAGGTAATACTAAGGAAGGATAAACGAAAAACTGAAATAAAGCAGAGGTTCCAGCAACAGATAAATATGTTACCTTGTCATATGACATACAGAGAGTTAGAAATAATAACGAACTGTATAAGATAACTGGTTTGCCACTTGGAAAAAAATAAAACTGAATTGGTATGTCACATTACATACCAAAATAAATTCTATGTGAATAAAAGCCCTGAACACAACACCCAGACAGTTAAAACTTTTGGAATAAAAATTTTTATTGGGATAGGGAAATAATTCTTAAGATAGGAATGGCACAAATTGTAAAGGAAAAGATTCATGAATTAGACATAAAAATTAAATATATATGTGAACATGTAAGAGTTCAAACATGAGCCACAAACTAAAGATACTTCTAATGCATACATGTGGGAACAGGTTAGAATGCAAGAGATTAAAAAAAATTCCTGTAAACCAGTTCAAAACATCAAATAACAGCCTAGGGATATTAAGTGGCAGTTCATGTAGAAAAAAAAGGAAACCTGAATGACCAATAACCAAGATTAAACTTTACTATTACTCAGGGGAATTCAAATTAAGCTTATGTGAATTCCATGCCTGCTACTGAACTATTATAAATGTTCACAAGTCCGATGACCCCAAGGTTGAGGAGGATGTGCAGGAAGACTCAAATGTTACTGAGTCACCTTACAGAGCATTCTGGCAGTGTTAAAAATCGATGATCTGTATTCTCTAAAACCCAGCATTTCTACTTCAAAGTAAAAACAGTGCTTCTCAAGCTACCTGTGGGAAAGCACTTTTTTCCTCTTGAATTTCAACCTGTTAGGGACCAATAATTATAAACTGCAATAAAAATAAATTTCTAGAAAGGAGAAATTAAAAATATAAAGAGGTAAACTCCAACCTTTTGTTATCAGATTCAACATACAAAAAATTAAGTGTTGAGTCCGGTGTGGTGGTATACATCTTGTAATCCTAGCACCTAGGAGGCCTAGGCAGGATGACTGTGAGTTTGAGGCTAACCCGGCTATATGACACATTCAAGGCCTGTGTGGACTGCATGGTACCCTATCTCAAGTCCCATTTTCCAAAGGAATTAAAATGATATAAGAACTTCCAAATTCATTGTTAATACTTACACTCATCTTACTCTCAATGTGGTTCAGGAAAAACAAATAAACAAACAAACAAACAAACAACCATCAAACTAGTAATAAGGCACCATACCACATCACATGCCAAATAATTCTACAGTAGGAAAATCCTTTTTTTTTTTTTTTTTTTGGTACCAGGGATGGAACCCATGACTTTGTACTTGCCAGGCAGGTGCTTGTGCCACTGAACTAACCTGGCCCCTGTAGGAAAATTCTTGTCCTTGTGTACAAGGAGAAATGGAAACACTGCAGCAGTGTTTGTAGTAAGGACAGACTAGAAACTACCTAACTCTTCATTAGTAGCTCATCAGAATAAGATCAGTTCATAGAATGAAACTGCATAGCTGTTGAATATGAACTAGATGTACATGCATCAATATGAAAAAAAACTCAATGGTAAGTTTAAAAGAGGGGGGAGAGATAAAAAATGAAAGGTACTTTGTAGCAGTTCAGGCTAGACTCGAACTCACTTTATTTTGTTTTGCTTTGTTTTGTTTTTTTAGGAATGGTGAATGGGACTAGGTCCTGAGAGACAGGTCGCCAGTTGAATTCCCTTTGTAGCCCACACTGACTTTGAACTCACAGCAATCCTCCTGCCTTAGCCTATCAAGTGCTGGGATCACAGGTGTGTACCACCACACCCAGCATATAGTTTTAATTAGACAAAATAATTTTCTATAATCAGTTCGTTGTCACATATTTAGAGTAAAAGTATAAAAATTATGGACAAGAGGATTTATATCACCTTTAGAACAGAAGCTAATCTGAGAAGAAAGGTCAAGAAGACCAGGAAAAGGTATAAAGCAGGCTTCAAACAGAAATATACCTTAAACTCAGTATCAACTTAGGGCTACAAATAGCAGTATAAGATACAGCAACCAAGAGTGTTGATGCAAAAAAAGCTGTAAACATTACTGCCATACTTCCACAGGTGACAAAAACTATCCAGATAAAACCAGGTGTATATCAACTGCAAGGATACATACTCAAATCTTGAGCTCTGCCTCTCAAAAACTTTTCTAAATCTGTATAAATGAAAATTCTATTTCAAGAGACTAAAACCTCCCATTAACCCTCTTCATTCTCCCAGATCTTGATAAAGACAATAGTAGCAGACATGTTGAAAAGCCAGTGGACTTCATCATCTACTTTGAAAGGCTTTACAGCATCTGAAAGTACAAAGAAATTTCTAGAATTCTCCACTACAGATAGTGCCATCTTATTTGAGTCCTGTCAGGGTCCAACATGAGACCTAACAAACAACAAGACAAATTCATAGAATATATACTTTGAGATACTCATTTCAGAAATAAGTCCAAGTACCTATAATAGCCTTTTTCCTCTCTGTCTCAGCTTCTTTCTCCACAACTTTTTGTTTCTGTGCAGCTATAAGAAGTTTAGTCTTCTCAGCCTCCCTGTGAAACAAAACATTATAAAAATTAGAACTGCCTCACCCTCCTTTGAGGATGAACCCAGGGTCCTGTGCATGTTATGCAAGTGCTCCACCATTGATCTGCACCCCCAGCCATAGGAAAGATCCTCTTCTGTGTGGTCACTGCTGCCAATTCTGACCTTGTACTGGGTCAAAGAATCACTTTTTAGTGAGAACATTTGAACTCATTAGGGTAGATACAGGAGGTATTATTTTATTTGTAATTAATCTGAGACTGAAAAAATAACTGATTTGTTCAAAGTCACTCAGAGATTTAAAAATTTAGTACATTAGACCTTTAGCCTGATTTTTTTGCCTTCTAATTGTTACCAAGTAAAGGCTTGCAATTAGAGTCACAATGAATTGGAAAAAGGCACCAGTCTCTGGTAGATACTGTATCTCAGGCACATAGTATGGCAAGCAGAATGAAGTTGGATTTCAGGAGTAGGATTTCCTGCTCTCCTCAGGCTCCAGCCACATATAGTGGCCCTATTTGTTATACAAAAGACTTAACTAGATATAATTATGTAACTAACGCATAATTAGGCAGTAAATCGGGGTGCATGAAACTTTTTAAGAATTTGAGCTTCAAATAATAAAAATGCTGGCTGATTATTAAGCATCTACAAGTGCCTACCACTGTGTGACCACACGGCAGAAATGACACTAAAAAAGATTACTATTTATGTAAGAAGCCAGATTGGATAATCCCAAGGTAGCTTTTAATTCTGGAATTCTAAAAACCTATGAAATTAAGAAAGATCCAGAATGATCTCAGAAGCAATTCTTCCAGTTTCCCCTAGAAATTTCCCTCCATGTTCCCCTCTTTCCCCCTGCCAACGTGGATAAAGACATGAAATGATATTCTGAATAATGTGAGTCACTTGAGTGTTGAAAACACACAGTATTCAGAGACAGGAGTGTAGCTAAGTGGTAGAGTAGGTGCTTAACATGCATGAAGATCTGGGTTCAATTCCTGGCATGAAAAATAGGGTAGGAAGGGAGAAAGGAGATTCCACATTCATCTTTCTATCAACAGAAGCCATCATATTAAAGCTTAAGATATCCTGAGTGTCCAATAAACTTTCTTTTCCTCTGTAAGTTACTCAGACCCACGATTTATCCAGCCTGGTACTTGATGCTTTATAGTCTTAAAAAGTTTTTCTTCTACAATGAAAAAAAGAAAATAAAACTCTGCATGATAAAAGATACAGACTCGGAAACAAAAAGGACTCAAGTATATCATCCCATAAAGCTGTATTACTACTCCTTGGACCCTCTGCACTTCAACATTTGTTGTATTCTTGGCTTTTGCAAAGTTATTTTTTCCAGTATCTCCTATTTCCCCTTCTTTTTAGTACCTAGTATATGAAAAAAATGCCATTTTGGATGCTTATATAGTAAGTAATCCCCGAAAGAGATCCTCTAATTTTACATCCAGCCAGTAATTTCTCATTGCCAACCAGGCCTAGACACATGAAAGAAAAAGACTACCAGAAGTCAACTCAAGTCACACTTTCCTAAAGTCAAATTATAAAGGCTGTCTATTATATAATGAAAAACAAACAAAACAAACTTTTACCAACTAAATATCTACTCTTAGCATTACAATAAAGTAACAAAATATGAGCATTCTGTTCAACCTTAATACCTAGGACTCTTTCCCTCCTCTATTAGCATTGACTACAAGGTACTACTTAGGTACAGATTACAGTTCCTACGGCAGTGGTGCGATAGGCTGTTTGTATCACTGAAAGCTCTACAAGATTCACTCTCACTGTCCTAAGGGGTCCAGCAAGAGTTCCACAGCAAACTGCTCTTGAAATGATCATACATAAGGAGAAAACTAGTAAGAGTACCAGGGGACTAAAGAATTAAGACAGTATCACTAAATAGAAATAGAAATATTCCATCACCTTGAATGTATTATCTCACAAATGTTTCCTCTAAAATGGTACATTAATATGCAGACAACTCTAAACACAAACATTAGATCCAATGTATGTTACTCACATTAACTCAAAATTTCTTCTTATGGCTTCTGGGATTTTAGGCTTTGTAACACGTACAGCCTAAATAAAAAAGAGTGATAAACCTTAAATATATTGAAAAATAAGTCTTCAAACTCAATGTTCTACAAAAGAGTTCCCCAAATCACACTAATGAAACAAGTAAAATACGGTTGCCTAGCAACATGCAAGGATCACACTAGGAAATCTACTTTTTATGCTGTCACACCAAGAATCAAGATAAGCTATGTGCTGCCTTAAAAAATGACTACGGGAGAAGAGCTACTGTATTCTTGAAGAAATAAATTCTCTTAGGTAAAAGTTCCCCTAAAACAAAAAACTAGGTCACCATATGCAATTTAATATATTGTCTAGCAAGTAAATTAATGTTTCACTTCCTAAAACCACACTTACTCAGAACCAGTTACAGGAGTCAAATGCCTGAAAGAGATTAACTATCAGTTCAGAGTTTGCATTTTTTCTTCCTTTCTACCTGTTGCTGTAGATATTCTTCACTAGATATTTTCTTTCTTTTTTCTTTTTTTGCAGTACCGGGGATCGAACTCATGACCTCATGCTTGTCAGGCAGGCGCTTATGCCACTGAGCTAAATTCCCGGCGATATTTTCTTTAGTAGGTATACTTTGATAATTATTTCTCTACTTAGCGCAATTTTTTGAAGGCTGTCTTATTCCAAGAATTTGATCTCTCAAAAGCTTATGATTTTACTTAACATCCTGTATCCCCCACCTATATTACAGTCACATACACAAAAATAACTTTGCTACTCTGAAAATTTCTCAATAAAAACTGGATAATTATATTAAAAACTCCTTTAAGCACAAGGACTTTAAAAGAAGGCATTAGAAAATTTTAAGCAACATATGAAAGGTAACAGTAAAACGTGCAGCTAATTTTTGAGGCTACAGTCAACTAATGTAGGGATTACAGTGGAACAGAATATGAAGATGGGGCCTACATGGACCTCATCATAGGCAAAGCATGTGAGGCCATAAATACAGTTCAGGCAAACATTCTGGGCCAGAATTTATGACATGACAGATTTCACTATGTGACTACCAGATACACAGATGACTTCCAATACAGAGTGCTGTCCTGTGTCTCAGAGGGAAGCACTGTTACACTGCATTTCACTCAGAGTCACTGGCTATGTTGTAGTCTTATAAAAAGTATTAGGACTACTTTTGAATACTCAAAAGCACACTCATGCAGAATGAGTAGAAGGAGGGTGCTGATAAAATGAAAACGCCTGTTGAAACTGACTCCTGGGTGATAAGCATATAAATTAGTTACACCATATAATTAAATAATACAGGAAAAAATATCAATTCATCATCCTAATTTGTCAGAGTAGTTTAAAAAAAAGTAACACATACAGCCTAAACTACAGAGTAGTTAAAAAAAAAAAAAGTAACATGTACAGCCAAAATAGGCAAAGGAAAAATTAAAATACTGAATCCTACAGAAAATGCTCATTTAATAAACAGAATATTTTCAGATACCTTTTAATGTAATTGCTGTTCTAATGATTGCGGATACAATAGTGAAAAAGCAGAACTACTCTCATGGAATTAAAATTTTTAAAGAGAGATAATATCAAAAAGGAAATAAATGAAAAAGGGAATTCCAAAAAATTATGTCTGCTATGTGAGTAATTAAAACAGAATTACCCAGGGAAAGTACTAGGATGGAGAGGGGGGAAATCAAGACTTTTATTTTGATATAATTATGTGACTCAAACATCTAAGGAAATTAACCCTAAAAGTTACTAGTGATAGTAAATTCAACAGAGTTGCAGATATATAATAAATCCATCAAAAACAAATTGTATCCTTTAATTTTATCACTTTGCAATATTGGGGACTGAAGCTGGGATGTGTTGACATTCAGCTACACCGCTGAGCCACCTTCTGCTGCTTTTTGAGTCCTGACACAGAGTGCTGCTAACTTGTAACTCTCCTTCTGTAGCTTCCAGAGTAGCTGGCATTATCAGCCACCACACCCAGCTCTGAAATGTTTTGTCTTTTTTTTTTTAAACTTTTTTTTGGTACTGGGAAGGGAATTGTACATATGACCTTGTGATTGCCGGCAGGCACTGTACTGCTGAGCTAAATCCCAGCCCTGAAATGCTTTTGTTTTTTAAAAGAGAATATCTGTTGAATAGTATTAAAACTCTTTACAACCATGAGTACTAATTTAACTTAGATATAAATTTCTCCCCCAACTGAGAAATTTTTTTTTCCTTTTTTTTGAGACAGGGTCTCACTATGTAGTGCAGGCTGGCCTTGAACTCGCTTATATAGCCCAAGCTAGCCTTGAACTCAGAGATCCTCTGCCTCAGCCTCCCAAGCGCTGGGATTATAGGCGTGCGCCACCACACCAGGCTTCAACTCAGAAATTCTGAAAGAAAAAGAATATGTAAAGTCACAAACTATATTCCTATTTTACTACTTAACTGCCAATTTTAGATACCTGATATAGCTTGAAAATCAATGATGAAAACTTATCTGGCAGAAATATCAAAGGCTATTATTTTTGAAAAGATGATGTATTTTACCACATTTTAAAACAGAATAAAAAGTTAAATTATCACACCTAGATGGTAATCTGCTAAAATAGCAAGGCTGAAAAAACCAGACTGGAAGTTCCAAAAGCTGCATTCCAACTAATAGAAAGTATTCCAAACAAAACCCAATCAACCAAACAACAGAGACCTTGTCTACCATGTTAAGAATGCACTACAGTTATATCATGCACAAATACACTATAACGAATGCTGTATGAATATCTAAAAATGTACCAATAAAAAAAGTAAAAAAAGAATACATTACAATTATTTGTAGATGACAAGATACTCTACATAAAAAACCCAAAGAACTGTGCCAAAAACTCTTAGAATAACCAACTTCAGCAACACAGCAGGATACAAGATAAACACACAAAAATCATTAGCATTTCTGTACACCAATGAGCTCAATGAGAAGGAAGTTATGATAACAATACTGTTCATAGTAGCTTCAAGAAAAATGAAATAGCCAGGAATTGGCCTGGAAGTGAGATATCTCTACAAAGAAAACTATAGTACTGTACTCTGAGACAGGAGGCTGACAAAGACATCCAAAAACGGAAAGAAGTTCCCCGTTCTCAGGATGAACCAATACTGCAAAACTCCTATTCAGATTCAATGCAATTCCAATCAAAATACCATCAGTGACTTTACAGAACTAGAGAAAATACATAATCCTAAAATTCATATGGAACTAGAAGAGACTTAGAATAGCAAAAGCAACTTCAGGCAATAAGAGCAAAGCAAGAGGCCTTGCAGTACCTGAATTTAAACTATTCTACAAATCAACAGTGATAAAAATGGCATGGTACTAGAACAAAACTAGATACATGGATCAATGGAACCAGAAAAAAGGATAGAAACATCCCCCAGACAATTCAGTTACTTTATCTCTGACAAGAGGGTCAAACCATATGCTGCAGGAAAGATAGCCTATTTGACAAATGGTGCTGGGAAAACTGGTTATCTGTTTGCAGAAGATTGTAACTGGACTCTTACCACATACTAAATTGAAATTAAATGAAAAAAGATTTAAACATTAAAATAGAAATACTAAACTTACTGGAAGATAAAATAAGTATAACAGATGGAGTAGGAAAGGATTTCCCAAACAGAACCTCAACTGCACAAGAAATAACACCAAGAATCAACAAATTGGATTATATCAGATTTAAAAACTTCTGTATAGCATAAGAATTAATTACTAGCTGGGGGTTTAGCTCAGTGGCACAAGTGAAAGGTCATGAAGCATGATCCCCAGTATCACCCCCCCAAAAAAACCCCAACCAAACAAAAAAACCCAAATGAATAAATAAAATTATTAATTGAGTGAAGCAACAACCTACAGAATAGGGAAAAATTTTTGTCAGTTACTCCTCAGACAGAAGACTAATACCTAGAATATATGAAGAACTCAAAAAAATTAAACCACCCTAAAATTACAGACCCAGTCAAAAAATGGGCAAGAAATGAAGAGACATTTGACAGAGAAAGAAATTCAAATGGTCAACAAATATATGTAAAACTGTTTCAACAACTCTAGTCATCAGAGAAATGCAAATTAAAATATTAAGATTCCTTCTTCAGAAAGAATGACAATCATTAAGAAATCAAACAATAACAAATGCTGGTGTGGTTGTGGTAAAAAAAAAAAACAAAAAATCTTTTTTAGTGCTGATGGGAATGTAAACTAGTACAACCACTGTGGAAATCAGTATGGAGATTTCTCAAAGAAATGAAATTAGAAATTCCACACGACCCAGATATTCCCCTTCTAGGACATCAAACTATAGCAATACATGCATACCAATGTTTATAGCAGCATAATTCATAATGGCTAAATCCTGTAAACAGCCTAATATCCAATGGTGGACTGGATAAAGAAAATGTGATATCTATATAGAATGGAATACTACTCAGTTATAAAAATGACAAATTTGGGACACCTATAGGAAAATGAATGCATCTGTAGGAAATGAATGGAAAATACCGAGTGAAATAAAATGGACACACAAGCTTAAACACTGTATGGCATCTCTCATTTGCATCAGATAAAGTACAAAGAGAATAATAAGGATAGAAAGGTAGAAGGGGATGGACCTCTTGCAAAAGGGAAGCAGTCCAAGGGAACAAGGATGAAAGGTGAAGAGGAGGGGAAGAGGTAATTTAAGTAGTGTCACGTACGGAAAGATGTCACATACAGGTACCTAATAACCCTAATGAGTGTAAACATCATCTGCCATAACATGGGCTAAGTCTAATAATATCATTGAGAATGAAAATCAGGATAAGGGAATTAGAGGAGGGAGAAGTAGAAAGGGGAAGGGGATTAAAAAAAACCAAAAAACCAGGTTGTAGTATGTGTATGTATCCACTTCCCAAGATGACTCTGAACTGTGTACTGCAAACACGTACCGGACAGATAAAAGTTTTTCAACAAGTACCTTAAAAAGCTATGCATCTGGATTCAAGAACTGTTTTAATTTTTAAAAAGCTCAGAAGTTTCTTCTTGATGCTGTATAGAAAATTAGGTAGGCAAGAATAAAAGTGAAAGTACGAAAAGAAGATAGGAGGCTACCAGTCTGGGCAATAATTATTCAGAATTCCATATTATTCTTCAACAAAAGGTTTAAGAAAGAGCTTGCTTCTGCTAACTATTTGGGTACAATCACACAAGCAAGTGTATAGGAGCTATAGCTCACCAACACTGCTAGTGAGACAGTATGAGCTGGGAAAAGTTTTTGAAAGGTAATTTAGCAGTATGTATCTAAAAAACCCCAAACAAGGAATACATTTTGACCCATCAATTCCACTCTTAAGAATTTATCATCAGAGCCAGGCGTGACAGCATACTACTGCAATCCCAGCACTTGGGAGATTGAGGCAGGAGGATTGTATCAAGTTTGAGACCAGCTTGGGCAACAACAAGAGCTCAAAGCCAGCCTGAACTGTGTAGCAAGATCCTATCTCAAAAAGACCAAAAAAAAAAAAGTATTAGAGGGAAGGCCATTAAAAGATGTATAGATAAGCCTGGTCACTGCAAAATGTATGTAATAGTAAAACAAAACAATTAGAAACCATACAAATTCACTAAACATAAGCATTAAAACTGATGATGTAGGAAATCTTTACCTTTGACTTGCAAAGATTTACGTGCTTATACTACAATGAAAAAATGCAGGTATGGTGAAATTCTACTTTACTTTAGCAGATACACACAAACATATGTTCCTACATTTTTATCAAGAGTCTGCAAATACACAACAATGTTATCTTGCACAGTAAAATTACTCATGTATTTAATTTTGTTCTTCGTCATTTTAACACCCAACTTTTTTCTACAACATATTAGTGTGTGCATAAAAATACCAGAATATATGCAGAACTATTACAAATCAGTTTAAAAAAATCCAACAGAAAAATGGGAAAAGGATATGAGAAGGCCATTAGCAGAAGAGAGTATAAACGGCCAGTAAAAATATCAAAATGCTCAGCTTCATTAACTGCAAGTCAAACACAGATGTAACCATACACTTATTTATATGGCAAAACCTAGCACATCTGATTGTTTCTAATCCTGGTGAAGGCCTATAGAAACAAGTATTTTCATATACTGCTGAGAAGAACATGGACTTGTACAGTCACTTTCAAAGATGATTTGACAAGGACATATAATGAACATTCACTGCAGTAGTTTATTAAAATCAAACAATGGGAACAGAGAAATGGCTAAGTAATAATGTAAGATCAAAGAATTCTGAGCAGTTGTTAAAAAGAATAAGCTATAGCTCCAAGTAACAACTTGGGCAAAATCTAAGAATCTTTAACATTCCCATTTATGCTATTTCTAAAATTATAAAGCTACTCTGGCCACAAATGACTGTACAACCAGGAGGATTTCACACAGTTACTTTTGGAAATTTCAGGTCACCCCTTAACTTTGGTGGCTTACTCTCAGGCATCTAAGATAACAACTAGCAGGAACAAGCCACAGGCAACACCCAGTCCATCTGTCCAGTCTCATTTATGAGAAGTACACACATCATCACTTATACCAAATGCACACTCTTAGTATCAGAGCCCTTGAGCAAAAAGAATTAAGTAACTTGAGATTTCTGACAAAACTTTATCTTTAGCTACAGTAATGCTCACAACTACCAATTGATCTCTTAGGGCCTCTGAAAAAGGATGCTGGAGAAGCCATGCTACCACTTTTAGGGTAATCCAAATCTAAAGCAGTGGTTTCAAATGTTATTGACCATGGGCACAGTCATAAATGCATTTTGCAGTGACACTCAGTATAAATGCCCACTCTCACACTTATGTAAAACAAAAGGTATACAGTACACTTAGTACATGTGTTTCTTTTCCTATTCTATTCTAGGAACAAATGACCCACTAAAATTGCTCTTATAATCCACCAACTGATTTCAGCTCACAAGCTGAAAACACAATGACCCAGAAAAGCAGGAGATAATCTTGTCTCACTCTAGCTCCCAATTTTACTGCCCTCACCACCACTAATTCATTTGTTATTTTGCTTCACTCAGGTTATTTCATTCACTTGAAATACCTTTCTCACTTCTTTCCTCCATATGTATCCAATTAATTTTTTCACAGCTACCTAATAACTCAACCATGGTCCTAGGTACACTCTTGAGATGTCTGCCTTCTCACAGCAGTAACTTTCCAATGAATTCACCTGTCAATTAATACTCTTGATATGCATTTTGACTAGAATTACTATTTGAAATTCTTTTTCATAAGCTTACTGACAGCATGGCTTACTCTTATACTGATTAATAACCACAACTGAACTCAAGAATGTGGGGCAGAAATATAAATTTTATTTCCCTGTAAAAGCCTTACTAAATCAATTCCTTCTTCACAAGAAGGTTATCCCTGGTAAGCTACAAAAGTATTTTTTTTCATTTTGGCAGAGACTCAAAGTCAAGTTGAGGAAAATATTCTATAAACTACCCTAGTACTTCTCTTAAATTACTGCTGAATATCCCTTTAAAAAAATGCTACATAAAAAAAATGCTACCTGTGGTAAGCCACAAAAGTACGTTTTTCACTTTGGCAGAAAACTAAAGCCAAATTGAGAAAAATATTCTATAAATCACCACAGTACTTCATTTAAGTAAAACAATCAGATGAAAAAGAGGATTAAATTTAAAGCTCTAAGAGAACTTTTCTAGGAAAAGGGCTTACCTGTATAGTGAGACCTGGGGCCATGATGTTTAAATCTTTCTGCAGCGCTTGTTTCAGGTTTTCATCTATTTGATCTGTTTTTGAAGCCAGGAACAATACATCTTATGATACTCAATTCTATTTTTTACTTCATATTAATATCAAAACAAAACCAGTGAGTATGAGATTTAAAGTTTTCACAGTATTATTCCTTTTAAAGGATAGTCTCTTTTATATATAAGACACATGAAGCAGTTTTTCTTTTGTGTGGGAGAAAAGTAGGAGAAATTATCTAATAAGAAGATGACAAGGACTTTATTAGGTTTACCCCCAAAAGTTTATCTAGTAAACTTATTTAACTTATCTCTGGATAAACTTATTTATTGTATAAAACCACTTTATTCAACAAGCAAAGAATCTAGATCTCCTGTATCTTAATTTGGGGTTCATAATATGTATCCTGAGTCTCATAAAAAAGCAAATTCCTATTTTCAGTCCATCTTTACTCAAATTCCAAAATAACTAAATCTCATTCCTGTCAACCTCTGCCTTACTATTATTTTGGATTTAAAAAGAAAGAAAAATTTCATAGGAAAGTCTCTGGAGCATACACAAAATGAATAGTGAAGATGGTGTCACTTCATTTGGTCTTGTAACTTCAATGGTACTTTCATCATTAAAACGACCAGTGATGTGACAAATCAAGAAAAATTTGTTTCTTCATATGCCACTGCAGTGGCTGGCTACCAATTATCAAAGAGGAGTCAACTGGTGGGCTTTGAAATCTAAAAGAATTAAGTAACTTTCCAATGAGCAACCAATGCCAACAATCCACTCCATGGTTAGAATTTTATCACAAACGAAACCTGTGAAGAAGAAGGTTAACGGGGCTGGGGGTTTAGCTCAGCAGCGTAAGTGCCTGCTTGGCAAACACAAGGTCATGAGTTCGATCCCCAACACCAAAGAAAAAAAAAAAAAAAAAAAAAAAAAGAAGGTTAACATAGCAGGTCTCAGACTGTGATCCTTAGGAAAACTTATTTGTAAACTGGCTATTGTTTGGTACCTGGGAACCTGGATTTGAGGAGTCTTTCCACCATCTCCAGAACTGATACTAGTGGTTCACTGTGGCTGAACTGTTCATACAAAAATAATGTAGTTATGCTGAATACACGCTTCCTTCTGTGAGCCTGGAAGCTTGGTGCACACTAAGTAGAGGGTGCACACATGGCCAGCCCCCAGTAAAAGCCCTGGGCACTGAGTCTCCAGTGAGCTTCCTTGGTAGACAATAGCTCATTTGTGCCATCACAAGTTGTTACTGTGTAAATTAAGCACACACTGTGTGATTTCACTGTGAGAGGACTCTTGGAAGTCTGTATCTGGTTTCCTGTTGACTTCATCTATATATTCCTTTTCCCTGTTTTGTTTTGTATCCTTTGATTGTAATAAATCTTAGCTATGTATACAACCATATGCTAACTCTTGTCAATCCTCTTACCAAATATTGAACATGGGGCTGGATCCTGGGGAGCCCCAAACACAAACTTCTAAATATCCTCAAATTATCTATTAAAATAGCATTAAGGCTGATTACCAGTAAGCTATCACAGCAATTCCAGAATAAAGTCTTTCTAACCTCTACAAAGTTATAAGAAATTGTAACAAGATAAAAAGTATTTTAAGACAATTACTATGTTATAAATTCAGAAGAAACCAGTAAAAGTTTAGTATTATTATAGCACAATAATTATAGCAATTTTAGTAATAGTAAATGAGCTGAATAAGATTTCTAACTGGCAACTGACATATTTAAAACAAAATAAGAGACGTACCAAACAATTCAATGTAAACTTCTTGAAGTGTGTGAGCACTGCAAAACTGGTTCAGTTCATGGTGGATTTTATTGAAGATTAAGGTCTTGTCATAATCTGCAGTATAGTTCCTTACAATATCAAACACTGGAAAAGAGGTACAACCCATGTTTGTGTTACCCAACAATGATCCAGGTATCTTTGAATTCACTTAAGGTAAGAGTTAAGAGTGGTATATTATACACAAGTAAAAGTGTACAAAGAATAGTGAAAATATAAAACAAAACTCACAAACCTTGATGTGTTCTCTAGGCTGTATTTTCTAGACATTCTTGTATTCACAACACTAATGTGCAAACTTCAAATTCCATATTAAGGAAAGTGTATATTATTTTGGAGTTAATAAAGAAAAGTTTTCAAGTAAAGGCATGACATAGATCTATTCTCTGACAGCAGTATGAAGATGAACTGAGAAGTATAGAGAGCACAGACAGTGGTAACGTTAAGGCAATTACTACAAAGCAAAACTTTAGCCAAGAGGAGGCAGTGAATTAATTGAGGAACAGTGAGAATCAGAGAAGGAAGTAGCTGATAAAGACCATTTCTAAACAAAAAGGTAGCTTTTAAAGTCTGTACAAAAGACACCAGACTAAAAGGGAAAGGGGCCTTCATATACTGAACTACACTTTATGTCGGGCAATTTATATACATTAGCATTCATCCTCAACAAAAACATTTCCTGATTGTTCATATTTGGAAACATAAAACTATAAAATTTCAGAAATGTCCACAAAGGTACATACTAGACCCTCCAGGTCATGATCTAACTACTAAAACATGCAATTTTCTGTTTTGTCTTCAGATCCTAGAATATGCTCCACTGGCCTTGCTACTTGAACACTGGATAGATGCAACGGGATTCCAGATCACATTTGATGGATAGGTCATCAATAAATAACTGCTAACTAAATTGTTGGCTTGATCAGTTTCAAAGGATTGGTGATCTAACAATTTCCTGTCATCTCTGATGAAAAAACAATGTTTTTCTTGTTCCATTTTCAAACATAACCCATTCCCATGATTTGTGAAAGGGAAAGTACAGTTTGTCCTTTTCTATCCATGGGAGATTGGTTTCAACACCCCATAGGGATACCAAAACCCACAAACTCTTAAGTCTCTTATCTAAAATGGCATATAAACTATACACATTCTCTCATATACTTTAAATCAACTCTAGATGGCTTATAATATCTAGCATGATATAAATACTACATAAATAGTTGTTATACTATATTGTTTATGGTGTAACAGCCAAGGAAAAAAGTCTGTGCAGACTTTTCACCATTTAGTTGAAAATGTGATTTTTTTCCTGTTTTTGATCTGTGATTGAATCTGTGGATGTGGAACCCATAGGGCCAACTGCAGGTGAAAAAAAGATGTGGAAAAATACTTAAAACGCTTTAAAAATATGATTCACTTGACAGTAACACATATGCTGCTCTCTGCTCTGAAATCTGTTCATTACTTGTGCTCTGTACTAGTAATATGAAATTTGGCATGACCTTACACTGTAATTAACTTTTTAAAGTTTGTATCCATCCCATCATTTAAAGTAAAATAAAAACTCCTTAAATGTAACTTCACCTTTTTCAGTTGTTCTTGCCAAACAGTGTCCCCTACATACTACCAGGAAAAGATAAAATGGCTTATGTTCTTCAGAAGTTGAAATTTCAGTTTTTGAATTAAACATTAACCCTGTGTCTCTGTGGGTTTTCACTCTTACTAAGAAAATGCTTTCTATACACTGAGGACTTTATTCCTCAAGTTATAGCAAATCTCAACTGGGAAAGACTTCTTTATGGTGACAGTGAAAGCCAAGGAATTTATCAGTTACAGATTTTTAGCATGAAAGGAAATTATCTCTCATCCTGACCGGATAAAATGTTATTTTTTCATTGTAAAAACAAAGACTTGTGCTCTTAGAAACACTAAGCCTAGAGGAGACTAGCTGCAGAAAGTCCATTCTCTCCTGAACTTGTGCATCATTTCTAACTCCATTCTTTAGAAATAAAGTTCCAACAATTACTCTTATATTTATCAGTAATCAATGTGGTTATAACACTTTAAAAGTATCTTCCTATTCCTTAGGGAATCTCAGTTATAGATATCCTGGTTACAACTACAAAAACAACAGAGGGTAACATACCTGCATACGGAGCCAACATATTAACCACTTCTATTCGGTCAATATAGATCATGACCCCACCACTAAAAACAAACAAATGGGAAAAATGTGTCACTAAAGGGAATTTACTGTAATCCAAATATTGTACTCTCTTTTCCAGTCCTCATAATCCAGAAAGTTATATTTGTAATCCCACTGAAATTTAATTGGAGTTCTGGCAAGTTAATTATAATCTACCACCTCCAGTGCAACCCATGGCAAGAGTAAAGACACTACGACATATTCAAAGTTACGGGGAGCCAGCAGTTCCCAAGTCTGATCCAAGTGACATATGGACAAAGGCCTCTAACCAAGGCCTCTCCTAGAATTTATTATCTCATAAAGAGAGTGGTTCAAGGATGAGTGACAATGATAATGGCAGAAACTATGTGAGTAACTTGAGCTGGCTAGCCAGGTGGGGGGAAAAGCATCTTTGCAATATACTGGGAGAATAATATGGAGAATGACCAGTCTGCATAATTCAATTAGGACACCATTTGAATGGTTTTGGGAGGCTGTTGTTAGTTTCCAATATGTAAACTTTTGTGCCCTGGGGAGTGATAGCCTCTTTTTATGAGGCTCATACCTGGTTGACATTCCTGGAGCTAGTTGGCTCTGCTATCCCACTGTACTCAGTGTTTTACAGAGAACAAGTATGATGTGAGGAAAGAAGAAACTGTCAAGTTGGCCAAAAGAATTACATATCAGTACCTCAGCCAGCTTTATTTGCATTGCTTATAGCCAGTTGAAGAAAGAAGGAAATACCACAGACAGCTCTGTACATATCAGTGCATGGAAACAAGACTTGATTTAACTAATGCTGAAACAATTGTTCTGCATTCAAGGGGAGTCACTCAAACTGTCTTCTACAGAATCCATACTGGAGTTACAGACAGGAAGAATGTGATAAACACACATTAATTTAAAATATGAGAAGTTTGGTCCTTTTTCAAAAAGTATCTTTTACAGCTTAGATCTAAAATGTCCTCCAAGGCTCATGTTCAGAGGTTGGGCCTAGGTGGAAGCTGCAGACCACAGCGGGGTATGATTTGGAAGGACGGTGCTCACCCCTGGCCCCTCCCCTCTTTCTGCTTCCTAGCCACCATGGCATGAGCAGCTCCTCCCCCAGGTGCTTCCATCACTGTTTCTGCCTTGGAATGAGCCAATCTTGGACTGAGCTCACTGAAAATGAAGACTAGTAATGTTTTAGGTCATTTAAAATAGATAATTTTAAAAAACTATGAACTCCACATTTTTCATTTAATATAATTCAATGTAGTGAGGATACTGTAAAAACAACTTAGACCTTGCTTGCCTTTTTGTCCCTAAAACTCTTTAGGATAGCAATTCTCAAAGTGAAGCCTTAAAATCCATAGCAGCAACATCATACAGGAATTTTTCTTAGAAATGCAAATTCTCAGGCCTTATGCCAGACCTATTGAATCAAACTCTCTAATTGATAGCATTTAATACTACAGATGAGGAAAAGATGGGTTTTAAAACTTGCTTTTATTAAGCAACTGTTCTGGGACAAGCACTGGGTTAGGTATTTTATATGTAGATATTCCTTATTTAATGACTGACTTCTGGTCCTGCAACTAGATTATTAAATGAACTGGTCACTAAATGAGGAATTGTATGTTATATGTATATTAATATATTCAGAAGAAAGAAATGGCCAAAGGAAACTCCAACTTGGTAACTTTGGTTTTATTTTATTTTTTTTGAGACAGGTTCTCTCTATGCAGTGCGGGCAGGCCTTGAGCTCACTTTGCAGCCCAAGGTGGTCTCGAACTCACAATGATCTTCCTGCCTCAGCCTCCAGGGTGCTGGGATTACAGGTGTGAGCCACCACGCCCAGTGATAACTTTGGTTTTATTTGCACAACACTTGCATGCAATACTATAATGTATAACAAAACATAAAACTTTAGTATTGTACAGTATAATCAGCAAAAATTACAGTACTGTATGAACAAGCTGTACTGTACAAAAAGACACTGAAGTTCTATAAACAAGATATACAGACTGCCTAAAAAAGGACAGGCTGTAAATCTGAGTGGTATGTCTTGCACCTGAATAGCAAAACTTGGTCTTAGCTAAGTCCAGTCACTAAATGGCTGTCATTCAATGAGGAACATCTGTTCACTAATTCTGATCTTTACATTAACTCTGCAACGTATGATCTATTACCGTACCTGCTTTTTATAAATGTTGGCACCAATCACAGAAAAGTTAAGGCATTTGCAGTGTGGAAGAGGGGTACAGAAAAACTCACTGTACTTTGTGTTCAATTTTACTATAAATCTAAAACTGCTCCAAAAAATAAAGTATATTAAAAAAAAATAGTCATTAAAGCAGGTATCAAATGCCAATATAGAAAGTTAGGTCTGCTGGCTCTAAAACTCCACTTATTTCTTTTTTAATAATGCTTTACTGTTTCATAAGACAGAAAGCTCCTATGTGGAGAAAGACCTTGCTTGTTCTTTGCTCAGACACTCAGATCAGAAATTGCTCTCTTACTGTTATCTGAAAATGTCCAAGTGATCACAGATTTAGGAACAGAAACTCCATCTGAACTATAGAGAGGTTGGTCAGCAAAAAGAAATCTTACCTTGTTCCACAAGGCACATTTTTAACTTCATCAGTTTGTAGTGTTGTCTAGGGAAGAAAAAATAGCTCTTTAAAACTCAGGATACATATTGTCAAAGAAATGTTGGTGCCAGAGGCAAAGCTCTGGAGAGCTGCTGAGAGTAAGTACAGAAGAGCTCCATTACAATTTTAGTTCCCCAAAGATTAGCTTTCACAGTAGTCATTTCTTTTTATATCCTAGTAGAAATGAGACTTGAGACAAAATATTTTATAGCTAAGGAATCAATAAAAATGCACTAAAAAAGATTCCATCAATATTCAATCTGCTACTAAGTAGAACATACTTTCCAATGAGTCCTTTATTTGCCTGGAGTTGGCCTGGGATTGAGAACGAACAGTTCACCAAGGATACCATGGCTAGGTTTCTGTTCTGAACTTTGATTCCAATGCTAATATTACTGTTTACACTAAAGATAAAAGGTAACTATTTTATGTGTACAAGTGCCCTATGACTCAAAGCTGCCCTTGAACTCAACAGCAAACTTTCTTCTCTAAAGCCATAGTCAGTATTTTAGTTCAGTGATTTCTCATGTATTCTGTTCAGTTTCCCTTTTAATACAAGTGCCAGCATTAGTACTGCTTTCTCCTACTAAGTAAGCCAACAAGCTAGTTCTTAACTGCTTTGCCATGACACACCTTTGCTGAACCCAGAATAACTTCCTTCTGTACTCTAAAAGCCTCAAAGAGCTCAGCACCTATTGAGTATATTCTGGACACACTGCACTTAATGAGCTATCAGTTGCATACCTTATGAAATAGAAAAAAGAAGTATAGTCTCTGTTTTCAAAAAAATTACAACCCAGCACAAGACATAAAATTCTTATAAAACAACCCATCGACAGGCACAAAATAATGTAAACTAAACTGTTAGGAGTTAAATTACAAGGAATAAAATGATAATTTTAAAAGGTCTCTCAAGTATAAGCTAGATCTATAGAGGGAGAACTAAGAGGAGAGTAGGCAGAAGTACATCTTAAGTTTAATAAATGTCAAAGACATACTGTGTACACACAGATCAAGTTGCATGAAGCAGAAGGCACAGTTTAGATAAGTGGTGAATTCTAAGAAAACAATACGATGATATCAGGTAGAGAACCCTAAATGTTGGCTAGGATATATGGACTCTCTAGTTCATCTTATTTACATAAAATTTAAATCTTTCAAAAAACCCAAAATGTCAGGCTAGGGATGCGACTCAGTTGTAGAGCATTTGCTAACATGTGTAACACCCTGGACTCGATCTTTAGCACTGCAAGAAAAAAAGGAAAAAAAAGGTTTTTGCTTAATTCCTTTGCTTATATATGATGTGGTTCTCATTATTTATCTTACCTGAGGGTACGACAATCAGGTGGTAAGTTAAAGGATAAACTTAATTAGGTTAATTTCGTAAAGACAATAAAAACTGAAAATTGGCAATACATAGTAACAGAAGAATGTGCTTGATGGACATAAAATTCCAAGACAGAAAAGAATAAAACATAAATCTTGGGTCGACAGATTAGGGCAATGGTAAATGTTAAACATCTCAGGTAAAATGAGGGGGGTTGAAAAGACGAATTCAATTTATTTTCTTTCAATACATTAATTTAACTTCCATATTCCACATCAACTTGAAGTAAATACATATATTCCTACTTAAACCTAAAGGATATTTTCTTGGCAGTTTTGAAACTTAGAAGAACTAGGAATTTTAGGTTAAATCTTTAATGTCCTATCTTTGCTTTTATGGTCCCTTTACACTATTAAAAAGTACCTTCCAAGTGTGATGGAATATTTATGTTGTGAGTCTAATCCTGATGTGGTAGCACACACGTGTCATCTCACTGCTTTGAGAGGTTAGCAGAGGAAGACAGCAAATTTGAGCATAGCCTTGAAAACTTAGCAAGATCCTGCTTCAAAATAGAAGTGTAAAAGGGCTGGGGCTGTCATTCTATGTGAAGGCTCTGAGTTCAGTATCCAGTACCAAACACAGGCACATACACAGTGTGAATCTATTTTTATTTTATGTATACTTTAAAGGCTGAAAATTTTCATATAATTTCCTTAAACTTTGTTTTTTATATATCACATATAGGATTTCACATTTATATGTATTCCTTTCATTTGTCAAGTTTGTTAAACCATTTGTTTAAATAGGCATGTTATCTTTCAATATATTCCAAAAAATTCCTAGAAACCAATTTTTTATATCTTATCCAAATAAGAACACTTTAAGAATTTTATTAATCCAATTTTTCTAGAATGTTATTATGTCACATATAAACAACATTCCATTTAGTTATACCAGTTCTAGCATTTAATATTTTTGTAGATTGTAGACACTGATAAAAATCTTTATATCAATTTCATTTGCATCTAAGTATGATAGCTGATCACTACATTAGAAACTATATTTATTATATATAATTAAACTCTAAAATCTGTTTAGCATTATTATCTATATCTTTATATATCTCTGTATCAGTATTACTTAACATACTAAGCCTCAAAAAAGCAGAGACAGACCTTCTTGGCTTTAAACAAGATCTAAACAAGCCACTGATCTCTAACGGTCAGATGATGCCATTGTTAACATCACTACAGACTGTAGTGAGGTCAAGTGATTAAAATTTCTTCTTTCACATAAGAATAGCTGAAGTTGCCAACAATTAAGTGATTTTATCAAAGTCATACAACTAATGCAGAGCAAAGTCCCAGTGTTCACTATATCACACTGTCTGCTAAATTAACTCAACTTATCAATTTCTACCATCAGCACAAAGATCAGAAATATGAATGTATTACAATTCTTGCCTCTGAGATTACAGATTGTCTGGACAGACAGACACACACACACACACACACACACACAAACTAGAGAACAATACAACATTACTAAATAAGACCAAAGGCCAAAATTTATAATACAGAGTTTAAGAGATATAGATCAGCAGAGAAGGATTCCGGGACAAGTCATAAAAGGCTGGCAAGTTTTAAACAGAAGAAAAGAAATAGAGATGTTAAGTAAAGAAGTAACAGCATTAACCATGACAAAAATGAATAAAATAAGTATGAAAAAGAAATATGGAAATCAGTGTTATTTGGAGAACACTGTTTCATTTCAGTAGATGCATTTTTCTAAGTCATTTAAAAGGGGGACTGTAAGGAAATCTAGGGGGATTTAGCTGTTCATAATTAAGTTCTCATTTAGCAGGAAGGTTAGAATTGAAATTATAAGATAAAATAACACCAAGTTTTCCTAACTCCTGAAAAATTAGCAGAAGGTCAATAAATGTCCGAACCCAGAGACTTACAATCACACTGAATTTGCAAAAGCAGTCATAGCTTAAACACATCTTATCATCTTGCTAGGTCAATAGATATTAAGTGCCTCCCATGGCCAAGATATTCTTTTTAATGATATACTTATTTCAAATATTCTGGAATGATATCAAAATATCACATTCATTAAGGTTCCATATAAAATTGTATTTAATATACCAGGCAAAAAAACAGTGAGGCAAGAAAACTGTAAAATTTTAGATCCTCCATGTTAACAGTAGCAAAGAAGCCTGCTTCTATGGAAACAAAACACTGTTCTAAACCTAGTAATCACAGGTTTTTCTTTCTAGTTGTATTCCTAATTTCTATTTTGATAGTAGCAACAGAAAATCTGCCTGATGCAGGTGGTAGTTAGTCTTTTCACATGGCCCAGCTCATACTTCTAATTTTCAAGACAGTGAGGTGGTTTTAAATCATAAGTTGTACTACAACAACAGTACTCCAAACTTAAAAGTCTCTTGCGCATTTAAGTAAATACTAACATATGCTTAAGTAGTAAGAAAATCCATTTCCACCCAATAGTGTGGTAATTCCTGTTGCATCTGTCTATCAGGAATCCCTATGAATCACTCACCTGAACAGATCTGAACGTAGTAATAAAAGGCAACATGATATGATAGCCTGGTCCACTGGGGCTAGTTAGTAAAGCTCCTCCCCTGCAAAAAAGATGATTCAATTTAACAAAATTATAAAGAGAGAAATTCTCTTTCTAAATCTAAAATGCTATCATAAATATTAGCTCTTACTCATCCCCTAAATCAATGGTGGCAAACCTATGGCATGTGTGCCACAGCAGTGTGTTTGTATCATTGAAAGCTCTAAAAGGATCACCACTGCTGCTCTAAACTACTAAATCCTCTCTAACAGAAGTTACTGATGATGAAAAACTGTTGCTTAGAATATCTACCACAATTAAAAATTTTGAAAAGATCAAATTGAACTGCTGATATTACAGCTTGTTTCATAAACTCAACTAATCATACTTCTGGGTCTCACATTCAAAGGATTCTCTTTAGTCTTTAAATCTCCTGAGGAATATTTGGGGAAAAAAATCCCAGTTGAATACTTTAACATACATAACGAGAGACAAATCAGAGAATTATCCATTTAATCACTAGGTTGAAAAAAAATAAGACAAGTAAACTTTTAAGGAAAGAGAAAAATTTTGAGATTCATGTTTTTAATTTATCTGCAAGGTAACCAAAATACCAGGAACATATTTTCTGTATAAAAACAACCAAAAATTGGCATGGAAAGACGAAGGTAAGAGGATTGAAATTACAAATAAGTAAGATATGGGCTTGTTCATTAAATTTTAGAATGTGAGAACAATGAAAAGTATGGCCTATAAATTATAAAGAGGTAACCTGGGAGCAAATGAAAAGCTCTATTTCACACAGTGAACAAGAAATTTATAGAACTTAAGTTCCTGTCTTGGAAATATAAATAGGCTTACAAATAACTCATAGTATCTAATAAAAGATGAACCGTTTAGGCTCATTAGTACATCTTTGAGAGCCACATCTTGAAACACTCTTTCCTTGGTTTTACTGTCAAAAGACAATGCCAAACTGAACAGAATCTGGACTAAAGCGTCATTTATTATATTGGAGTTACATCTGCTAAGATAGAGCATTAAAATTGTACTTTTTCCCAAGAATTCATGATGGATCTGAAAGTAGAAATACATTGAGGGGAAATGGAAACACGCAAAACACTGAAGCTCTTTTTGAATGTATCACTTCCCCAATTTCTCTATGAATTGGCTTCTCTTTTACTATACAAAAAGAACCTGTGGTATTTATGTTGAAGGAAAAACTATGTCAGCTCAATCAGACAGCAACACGTCCCATACCATCTCTTTACTTGGAAAGAAACAGGAAGGAAGAAGAGTGGTCATTACTGTTGCGCTTGTGAACCCTGAGGATGTAAAGACTCTCACAGCCACCAAGAGGTTATAAGATATAATCAGACAATGGGAAGTTCTTACTGAGAAAAGTCTAAGGAAAATCCATAAATAGGACTATATTTTCTATTTTAGTATATGTGCAGCTGAAGCGAGCACACGGACACATCTCCTGGAGTATTTATAGTGGCAAACTAAAAGCCTGTACAGACTTTAAGTGATTTGTCCGTCTCTTCAGTTACACAGTGAGTGCTTCTTCCCTCCTAAGGAGTTTTAACCTGTGCCCAAAGACCACCCAATACCCGAAGCTCTCTCCGCAAAAGCCTCCTCAGTTCTCTCAGCTCTCCCGAGGGCTGGGGAGTTCTACTAGGACTGTGCAAAGGGAGCAACTTCCCGAGACACCACACTGACGGATACTCGCTCCAACTGCACTAGAGCCAAGGCCGATTCCACCTGTCGCTCACCTGTAGTACACAGCCAGGTGTCCTTCCTCGATCTTATGAATGGAAGCGTAGAGGAGGACAACTACCAGCCCCACCACTGCAGCCACCAGAACCCGGGCTTGAGTCATGTTCATCCTTGTTTCTCCTGAGTGAGAGAAAGGACCCTCAGTTCCTCAGAGTGACAAACCCGCCCGTTCAACTTCCACCTTCTCCCTCTACAAGATCAGCAGCTCTCTTTCACAGGCCGACCCAGGGGATCCTGCCCTCTTCTCCCCTTATGCTTCGCTGCTGGCAGAGCCCACATTCCCTACGCCAGCCTCTCCGCCCAGTCGGCCCGCGCCCGCATGGCAAGTGTCGTGATACCCTCTGTCCAACTGTCGCTACCCGGATAGAAGGCACCGAAGAGGGGATCAGTCACAGGAATCAGAGGAAAGCCGACCTCTTCACCGCGCCACACCGATCAGTGACGCATCGTCTCCGCCCGCACGTGCAGCCGCCTCTCTAGCTGGGCCGCTCCAACAGATGCCAGCCGTCGGCCCCGCCTACTCGACTAGCACTGCGGCTGCGCGACGCACACGGACGCAGCGTCCCTCTTCCCGCCCCGCGAGGAGACGGGGAGCGGGCTGGACAAAATTCTCCCAGGCACCCCGCCGCGTGCCACTGAAAAGTACGTTTTGCTGTTTTCCTGGTCACTTTTTCCAGTCGAGGAGGAAAGTCGATAGTAAGAAAGGAGGCAGAGGAAAAGAGAGGGCCAATTGAACAAGGGACTTATTAATTTGTTCTGGTACAAAGAACTCACTCTTTCACTCTCAGTGTGATAGTTACTTTTATACTTTGGAAACTTATGCTGAACCCTTACTGTGCGGTAAGCGTGTGCTTCCGGCACAGAGCCAGTCCTTCAGGTGCAACCAACTTGTTGCAAGGAAAAGTGCTGAGGAAATTCAGAAGAAAAACCTATACGATCCAATTGTATCATCATTTACTCAGTTTTTATATTTTTATTTATTATGTGTCAGAATGCTGATCCAAGAGGCTTGTGTGAGGACTGTGTGTATGTTAACACTGTCCTCCAGGGTGCCCAAAGGAACAGTAAGCTTGAGTTTCGTCAAAGCCTTTTGCATTGGAAAGGAGTGGTTGATAGGCTAGGACCAGATTTAGAAAATCTGCAATGCATTGTTCTGCTGAAAGGTGAGCTGGATGGCTAGAGGACAGATGAAAAGACTTTTCACTTCATATTCTTCAGTTCTTTAAAACTGTATTAGTCACTTTTCCATCCCTGGGACAAAATGTGACACTTGCACCTTAAAGGAGAGGTTCGATTTGGTGCAGGGTTTCCAGTTTTAGTCCATGGATGACAGGTTGGTTCCAAAGGTGAAAGGGCATAATGTGGAGGATACTGCAGAGGAAAGATGCTCTTCACAGCTAGGAGGCAGAAAGCAAGATAGCCAGAGCAAGTTATGCCCTCCAAAGGACCCACCTCCTGCAACTGGGCCCTACCTCCTAATAGCCCATTCGGTTATGAACTCATTAACGGATGAGGTTAGCGAACTCGTGCTCCGATCACATTCTAAAAGCCCCACTTCTGAACAAGTGATTTATGGAAGACATTTTAGATTTAAACCATAACAAAAATTCTGCCCAGGTGTATGTATTATCAAAAATAAAAAGGGAATAGGATACAGGTTGGAGACGGACAAATACAAGGGAAACAAGGATGTCATATGTGAGTAAGCTGGGCAGAAATGGTGTAAACCTTGGGAGGTAGTGGTGGGACTATAACCTGCAAAGCAGATGAGTGTTGGAAGGTCCTCTAATTTCTTGGGCAGGGAAATATGGGAAAGCAGTGCTTTAAGAATAGTAAAAATGCAAAATGTCTGAGTGGAGACAGAGTGGCTACAGGCTGGGTCAAGTGGTTAGGAAAGTGCAGATCCCAGGTTATAATGAGAAGAGAAGTAGAAATGAGAAGATGCAAATAGAACCTTGAAGCAAGTCTTTCCAGACCACCCTAGCACCCCCTTCAATAAATGTACTTACCTATATGATTCATTTGATTTTATTTCTTAGGACTGTCTGGGACTTTATCTGTTCCAGGTAAATATTTGCAGAGCTTAGCTATTTTAACTTTCAAAAAGCAAAAAGAATGAGGAATAACTTGCTAGACCTTGTGTTTTCTGGATATACACTCTATGTCACACCAATGCTTAGACTGAGGAAAGAAATGTATTACAGTGCACAACTTCCATTCAATGCTGAAAAGCTGTTGCCCAACAAAAAATGAATGGTGGAGTCATGTATCAAAAACAGGTTTGGGCTGATCTCACTTTAACGGTCTGTAATGACTCACACTTCCTGTCCAAATCACATAATCAGGCTGCCCTAATATCACCTCAGTCACACACCATCAAAATGGACCCACAAAATAGCAAAATTCTTATCAGTTATTACAGTGATAGAAAATGCATGTCTGCAAAAAAAAATCCTTGAATAATAATTACAATACTTGGAAAGCCAGCAATGTTTACTCACACTACCAGGAAATACTTTTATGTACTGCTTGTGTTGTCTCTCATCTTACCATCCAGATTAGTATCTCCTGAACAGTAGGTATCCAATAAATGTTTATTTTTAAAATGTTCTACAGAGCTGCAGATGTAGCTCAGTGGAAGGCATTTGCCTAATGTGCATGAGGCTCTGGATTCAATCTCCAGCAGTGCAAATACATAAAAGCTTCTAGAATTAGGGAAGCAAGAGATAGACTGCTTTCAGAGAAACAGTGATACCTGATGATAAAAAGAACAGGTTACTCCATGGTTTTAAACTTAGGGAACTGGAAAAATGATATCTCTCACAAAAAATGGGGCTGGTAGGATGATGGTATCAGTTTACAGGGCAAGACCTGAATGATGGTGTTTAGACACAGACAATGGAAATAAGACCTCTCAAGAGAAAAGACTATATAAAGAAGATGCCTGATTCTTACTTTACTGTAAGTCCTATGTAATTCCTAAAGAACACAAAGCGATGCTGGATGTGATGCCACATGTCTATAATCTCAGCAGTCTAGGAAGCTAAGGCTGGAAGATCACCAAGTTTGAACCCAGCTAGGGCAACTTTACTGAGACCCTATCTCAAAAAATTTTTTTAAAAAGGGCCTGTGAATGTGTGTCAGTGCAAAGGCCTTGGGTTAGTACTGAACAAACCACCACCACCACAAAACAAAGTCAGGGACAACCTATTATGTTATTCTGTGCTCTGGTTCTACTTCATGAATAATCTTGTTTTTATAATGAATAGAGATTCAAAGTATAATTTAAAATCATTTAATACATAAAGTGAAAAAACTATCTAGAATATAAAAGCATTTCACATTTTTTTAGACAAATGATACCTTTAAAATTATTTAACAAAAGATGAGATTCACAATTAATTATCTGAAAGCTTTGGGGCCAGATATTTCAGACTTGTGAAATTTTCAGATTTTTAAAAAGGTAATTTGGTACATATACCATACTATATTAACCCTTAAAAAATGTGGTAGAACCCCTTTCCCAGTAATCAAACATATTAATATTGCTGCAGCAAAATAAATGAATATTCACACACAATGGGATAAACAATGAGTTTAGAAATACAAGGAAATTAATTTTGTCATCAAGCTTATGAAAACCTTGTTTTCAGAACTTCTTGGATTTTGAAATTACAATTACAATTAAGGGAATGCAGATCTTTATAAACTTGTATAAGAAGACATAAAAACCTATTTAAACAAATGAAAAACACATAGCTTTCAAACACATTATAAATTAACAGACATCTTTCTTTGACATTAAATGTACATATTAAATACATATAACATACATGATTTATCACAATCAACTAGAATTGAAGGCACAGATGTACAACCCCTGAAGGGGATACTATTAAATGTGTTGTAAAAATAAAATGGGATTAAGCCAACTCCTTATAGTGCCAGGAAGAGCCTTTGCTGAGTGCAACACAAGGAGGTAGGATTTATTTTTCAAGGAGTCCAATTTTACTTATGAACAGTCTCTCCCATAAAAATACAGGCAACATTTACTTAAAATGCATGTTTTATATATATATATATATATATATATATATATATATATATATATATATAATACTATGTTTGGCTTTATGCTTAAAAGTTAAAATTTTAGAAGATATTTGAAGTCAAGTAAGTAAGTAATGTTTTTTACCAAGTTTGAAAACATATGGGCCATAATGATGCTCTTAAATAGTTGCAATATTAAAACAAATTTTTAAACAAGTCCATTGACTTTTCATAGAATCCTATCTGTTTGGGGGTTACTCAAAATCAAGAGTAAAGCCATGCATAGCTTCTGAGTATAGCCATTTCTTCCATTGACTGGTATATGAAGAATGGTTTCATTGAGGAAAAACAAATTTCCAACATTTTCAGCAACAACTTCCATAGGTTTGAGAACAGTGAACGAGTGGCAAGTCATTCAGTTAACCAACTCCAATCAAGATTCTAAAACCAGGCACGAAAAAGTCACAATTAGAAGTTGACTATAAGCGGTAAATGGGTGTTCATTTTTGTATGTTTGGACATTTTACATCAAAAGTTGAGTTGGGCATGGTGACATACACCTATAATCCCAGCACTTGGGAAGCTGAGGCAGGAGGACTGCTATGATATTGAGGCCAGCCTGAGTTATACAGAGATTTCAAGGCCAGCCTGTACTACCTAGCAAAACCCTCTCAACAAAACAAAAAAGAAAAAAATCTATAGTTGAAGAATCAAAAATACACAAATTACAATTAAGAGTTTAGCTCACTTTATTTTCTGTCAATTTCAAATAATTATTCTCAAAGGAGACACATAGAGTTGACACTGAGATTAAATGCAGTATTTGTTAGTACACATTTTATTGTAGTTTCTCCTAGTTCTGACAAATCAATAGTTCATAGTAATCACCCATCAATATAAGCACTTTAAAAAATTACAAATATATTAAGATAATTCACTTATATGAAGCAGGTACTGCATTTGAGTTACTGTGCAAGGTCAATCTTATTGGAAAAAATTGCTGAAGAAAAATGGTACAAATTATTCAATTTCAATGCTCACACTGCAAAGAAAACAATTTGAATAAAATGGTACTGTCGATGTTTATTTATAATGTAATAAATAAACACATCCTAGCACATCCCTGAGTAAAAGAAGATGGTGATTTCAGGTTGAGGACATTTCTTCAAATGCTCTTTCCTCTAAGTACTTCTCTTACCTACATGCATCTACAATGCCAAATAAAGGTAAGAGAAACTTAAATCTTTTGTACCTTACATAACTAAAACACACAGACATATCCACACAAAACTTACCATCATGCTACTGCCCTGTTCCCCATTTGCTTCACGAATAATAGTACTTAAACGGCCAAGACAATTCAAATTTTCTTCTATAATTTGTGCTAAACTCTCCCTGTGGGATGAAGAACAAAGCATTTTCAAACTCAGAAAGGAACATACAAATTTCTTCTACCTTCTGGTCTTCTAAATAAGGATGATCGTTGTCCTTGCTGCACCCCAGTACCCAATGTGGATAACTCCTCTCGTGTTCAGTTTCTTCATCTCTCCCGCCTACAGGCAGAGTCCCACTTCACCCACACTGCTCTCTCTATCTAACCATAAGTCCACTGTAAGATGGGTTATGGTGGAGCACACATGTGATCTTAGCTACTTGGGAGGCTGAGGCAGAAGGAGAGCAATATCAAGGCCAGCCTGGACAACTTAGACCCTATCTCAAAATACAGTAAGAGCTGAAAAGGAAGCTCAGTGATAGAGCCCCTGCCTGGCAGACACAAGGCTCTGTGTTCAATCCCCAGTATCATAAGGGAAAAAATCCACTATAATTTCAATCAGACTTTTCTTTAAATGGAAGTAGCACTTAACACAACATTTTCCCCCTGAAAATGTTAAGAGGAAAAAATTATTGTGACATGGACAGTTGAAAAGCCACACTCTTTGTTTTTGGAGTATTTCTTTTTCCCAACAAGTAGAAAAATACCAGCACAGTTAATTCACATACACAAACACAGAGGAGAAGACTCAAAAGTACAATCTGTTCTACAAAGATCAGGGTGAAAAACTGGTTGGAAACAACAAGTGATAGCAACGAAAAGGACAACAAGCAAGCTGATTCTTAATAACAGAAGCAAACATATGATAGGTGAGCTGACCAAAACTACACACTATCCTTAGAAGTTTATTTTATCCCTAGAAGATCTTAATTCTGGTTCCCACCTTCATGCTTTTTCCTTCCACATAGCCTCTATACTCACTGTTTACCAACCCTACTGCCTCTTCTACCAAAGTCAGTTTCAGCCATGGATGAGAACCACTATTAGCTTAATACTAAGATGATTCACCTCTTAACTTAACAGATGGAAAAATTTAGGCTAAGAGTTTCTAATCCTTGGTAGTTAAGCATCATGGGTATATTACAATTGAAAGCAATTTCCCTACCATGGGTACATTATAATTAAAAGCAATTTTCTTTTATAACATATTCCTATCTGAAAATAAAATACTTATCAGATGCTCTTTGACCAACAACCACAACCTCAAATTGGAAGTTACCTAAAGATGTAGGTAGTTGAAACCATTTCAACCATTAAACATTCCCTAAAAAACCTAAATGTCTTTACTAAAAGCAAAAGGTTAAAAATGTATTAAATTTTCTTTCTTTTAACTCTGATAAGAGAACATTTCCTTAACACTATATATATAATCTGTGCTGTGCCTGTAGATGTTGTACTTTGGGCCAATCTATAATGATGCCAAGAAAGACCCTGAATTTGCTTTCTTAAAAAAAATCAAATACCTGATATCAGCTTGCCTTCCTGCCATAAAAGTAGCGTAAAGAATGCAATTGTATGACCTCCTGAGCAGTGATGTAACATGGCTGTACTTCTGCAAAACTAATTATGGGCAGAATTTCCAGGAAATGCTGGTACTGTAGAGGTCTCCATGAGTTGTGAGAAAAAGTGACAATACACAAGCTAGCAAAGAGCCACTGGCTCTGGATACGGCACATCTTATGCTGAGAAAATAACAGAAAATGGATAGTCATTCAGCTTTTACAGAAGATTAGGAACTAATAAAAGAAAACACAGGACTTCAAACTTGAATTATTTGCAAGGTTGATTTAAGGCACTGAAAAAGGTCTAATTTAAAAAATACTAACTTAAAAAAAATAAAAATACTAACTTATACAGTAGATCTCAATAACTTATTAAAAGGGCAATCAAAAACCCAAAAAGATAAATGAAAAAAGATAGCATAATTTCTCATAAAGAATAATAGCAAAGGAAGGAATAAAGTTTGGATAAAAGAAACTAAGACACCAATAACATCTTAGAACTTAGAATAAACTAATAATTACAAGTAACATTTGTTTATCTCTTAAGCACGTTATAAACATCATCTAATCAAATTTTCAGCTGTTCTACAAGAAATTCTCATTTTACAAGTGAAAAAATATAAACAGTAAAAAAGTCAAGTACATTATCCAAAATTATTATGAAATCAAGACAACCCCAAAGGCACTAAAGACCTACTCCATCACTATATTCTACTGCCTCATTCCTACCGCTGTTTTGAAAACACAACTTATCTGCTGTTACAAAGGAACCCACCCATCTTGAGGAGTTACCACGCATGACAGAGGATGTTCACGTTCAGCTAAAGTTGGAGGCAGCCAGGCTGATGCCTGAGGAGTTACTGCACCTTCTAGACTGGATCCTACAAGGGACCGGGCAGAACTCTGTGTCTGAAAGAAAAAGAAGATCAAAAGATTATAGGTAAGGACATCTATTGATTCACACAATTTACCTCACTCCAAAGATTTATGTCTCATTACTACTTTATTGTACAGAGTATTTCTGTATGAAACTATTCCTGCCTTTTCACACCATTACTAACTATCCTGTCCTTGGGTCCTGTCTTCATTGACTAAAGCTGAAGGTATTTACTAATCTAAAACCACTTTTGTTGGCTGAGGAAAGAAAAAATTCCAGTTAAACAATAGGGCTGGTTTCACTAACTTGTCCGCCATCTCTTCTCATTTCATACTAGTCCAGTGCCGTGAGAACTATACAAACAAAGTGACAGAAAAAGGAGAGTGATGGCACAAAAATCCTGTATTTCTTCTGCTAGGCAGATACCAAAGAACATGAGCATTAATCCCATGTAAAATATACATCTTTAAGAAGACAGAGCTCATGCTGATAAATATCCCTTTTGCAGATAATAGCAGCAAGTCAATATCATATTAAATAATTCTTTAGTAAATACTTACACAGGCAATTTTAAGGAGATGCCATATTTCTTTCTGCCTCTTTCCCTGCATGAACATGACAGTACTGTCAGCTTCTCTGATGTTACTGAGGGCCACTTCTACTTTGGGGAGTAGGTCAATAATCTTCTGCTTACAGCCTAAAAGCTTGCTGGAGAGATTAAATCAGCGTCAGATACTTGCTATATCCCATAAGACTATACTCCATACTCCCAAAACCCAACTGGGTAAGTGAACTACAGTCAGCATTATATTTAATGACTGGTATCCAAAGTAGTTCATGCAAACAGATAACATAAATGCATGCAGATACATGTAGTTGTGGCCAGCTACTCAAGATACTGCCAGAATTATTCTTAAATCTAGAATAATTATCAAAAGAGGTTGTACTCTGAAAAAAACATAGCTTTTTAGGAAGAAATAAAACCATTTTCCTACCTTAGATGGCCAAACAGCTCCTTGAGAACACGGTCTTGACTCTGAACAGTATGCACAATTATCTTCACCATCTCTGTGCTATCACTGTAGGAGTGATCTATAAAGGACTTTAATCAGTGAGTACAATCTCTCTTTTGCAGAACGTTATCAGTTCCAAAAAAAAAAAAAAATCCTCAAAACTTAGAAGTCTGAAAGAAGGCTAATAAACATTTGCATTTATATTAAAAATTGGATTAAAATTTCCAGACTTATAAATAAATTCTAAAGTCTAGGGATTTAGTGCAATGGTTAATTATATATTGAAAACAAAGTTATGTGCATTTGCGTATATATTAGAGATATATATATACAGATGCACAAGTATGATCAAAATTTATGATACTTAAATTTTAAAAATTTACTAAAAACACACTGCCATCAATCCCTCTCAAAATACTCCCATTTGCTTCAAACACCCTTACCCCATCATTCTCGTCACTTTCTAAATCAATTATGGAAGTTCTCTTTGGTGAACATCTTTACAAGGTGGGATAATAAATATGCTGAATTTTGTTGCTGAGTACCAGATCTTATTCATCAGATTCATTAGCTACTATGTTACTTCCAGTTCTTGCCCAAAGCACAAAAGACAATGAAAGGTACATGTTTTGAGTTGACTAAGGACATCAAGGCACCCACAATAGTGAAAGATATGAAAGAGGACTTCCAGAACTGCTTCAGAAAACGGCAAGGATGATGGGGTAAAGTGTGTTTAAAGCAGGGGAGAGTATTGTGAAGAAGATTAATGGTAATGCATCTTTTCTGTAATAGTATCTTAAGTCTAAACACCAAATTTTTCAATCACACCATATGTATGCATATATTTGTGTAAAGGTACACGTGTATGTATATGTAATGACTACACACAGATGTGTGTTGCAAATGCACACACATATACACACAAACCTCACTATTTTCAAAGACTTCAGTTGTCTGTGCTTAGAACAGAAATCTTGGCTATTTTTAACCCTATCAATCTATGCCACAGACATATGCAGCCCCTGGCCAAGGACCAATTTTTCTCTTATGATTAACACTACTTATTTAGAAACAGTAAGACAATCTGTCAAACTTTCACTGCCTCAGGAGGATAGCTGCAAGTTGAAGGCCAGCCTGGGCTACATAATGAGTTCAAGGTCAGTCTGAATTACACAGTGAGCTTTTGTTACAAACAGACAAATATAAATAAAAGACAACTTTCACTGTCCCAAAGAAGGCACTTGCTCAAGCTAGGTTGTTTGATTTTATCTGTTTATGGCCCACAAAAGTTTTTTTGAAAAAAGCTGACTGACTCAAACCAAACCTGAGGTACTAACAAAGAAACCTGTAGACATCCTGAGAGTCTATCCTAAAGCCAACTGGCAGCTGACAGATGTCCTCAAATGGGATGGTTGATGGTCATAGTAAGCCTGATAGTTTACAAGAGATGCTATCTTAGCTTTTAACAATTACCAGCATTAACTGTTATATTCCAAAAAATTATTCATACATCATATTGGTATTTTCCTTGGACAATAACTAAGCCTGAATGCAAAAATAATTCTGTTACTAAAATGTATACTACCAGGTTATAATTTTTCATTTGACCTTCATAGCAGTTCTGTGAATGGCTGCTTTTACTACCCTCACTTTACCAAACTGGTAAAATGTGATGTCAAAAGTTTTTAAAAATGTTTCCTTCATTAACACTCCTAAGACCACCTCCATAGTCCAACTTTATTCCTTCACATCACTCTGGCCCTCCTTCACCAACAACCAGGTACAGGGCTCCAAAAACAGCACTCTTTCCTAAATCCCAGACCAAACTCAAAGAGTTTTCCCAAGTAACTAGCTCTTTTAGATGGTTAAAGATCTCAGAACTTCAGCTTTGTCCAACATAAGAATGAAGAAAAGTTGGTCTCCCCACTATCAGCTGAACAAAAAACCCCAACTGTAAGCCAGAAGATAGCAGAGACCAAAAACCAAGGGTTATTATATAATAATCATTGACAGGTGAAACTTTCTTGTTGTTTTGTTTTGGAAACAGGGTTTCACATGTGGTACAGCTGGCCTTGAATTTGCTACTACACAGTGAGTTCAAGGCCAGTCTGAACTACATAGTGGGACTCTATCTCAAAAGGCATGGGGTTAGGGATACAACTCAATGGTGAGAGTACTCATGGTCTGAATACGTCTTTCTTATATTCTATGTGGTAAAAATGAAGTATTCATAAACAATTCTACTATACAATGAAGTCTGATAGTTGTCCTGAAGAAAACCACTTTAATAATTACATATTGTTAGCCATCTGGCCTCTTCTTTCATGGAATCCGATTGTGGATCCAAAAGATCAGTCAAACTATGGCTATTCAGATTTGGTTATATAGCATGCATTTCTTTAGAAATTAAGGAAAAGTGAAGCATGTTTATTTCTTTAAAGGAAAAAATAACTCAATGATAAAATTCCAGGTTTTAAGCAATATAATTTGAATTTTAGAAAACGTATTCACCAGCTGGAATTTGACAGTTTCCCAATACTTAAAAGGCTTTTCTGGGGCTGGGGATTTAGCTCAGCAGCATAAGTGCCTGCCTGGTAAGCACAAGGTTATGAGTTTGATTCCTGGTCCAAAAAAAAAAAAAAGACTTTTCTAATGAGGTCAATAACACTAAAAAGATTTATAAAAATGTAAAATGGAGAGAAGACAAGATGGCCGACCAGTGAGCAACAAAATACAAAGCCTCCCAGGAGAAATAACTCATACACCAGAATAAAACACCCTGGAGAGACCCAGACAGAGGGAGATGGATCCTCTTGACACAGGAAGAAATTAAAACATAAAAAAAAAGCTCGTCAAATATGTCGGGGCTACAACTGAAACAGCTAAAAATTACGGGACATAGCGTTTTCATTCAGGGCTACCTGCCAAGTTTGCATCAGCTTGAATCTGCACCAGCTGGCAGCCACCCAAACTCGTTCCCGCTACCACTCACAGGGGAGCACAGCAGCGCTGAGGTCTGGGGTTGGTGAGCTCAATGGAGAGCAAAGCCAGCAAAGGGACCTTCATTAATCCACGGTCAGTGCTGGGAATGAGACCCCCCCACCACGAGAAGGGCATGACCAAATGGGTGACATGTTGGAATTGGGTAGGAGGAGCCTGAACTGAGAGTGACATTGACTTCAGTTGGTTGCTCCCTCTCTAGAGCAGATTTGTGGGATCTGCTTGGACTGGGCCGCACCCCTGACCAGGACCCCAATGAGCCATCCCAAATCGATTCCCTGTGCCCAGCAAGTACTAACCAGGTGAAGGCACCTGATGTTTGGCTGGCCCAGTGGGAGGGGCAGGCATACGCAGCCACTGCTTACACTTCAGTGACAAGAGGAGTCAGGAGAGGGCGGAGGTCCCTCGCCAGCATGCTTTGGAGGAAACGTGGCCAACAGGGAAGGGGGCTGGGACCTGCACTGTAATCTGTGTGGAGGAAGCCAGGGCCATGACAGGAGGGAGAGGCAGGAGGAGACCCAGAACCAGCCCAAAACCCTGAGAGCATTGATCCAGGAGAAGGAAAAACAAGGGAGACTGAGGGCAGCAAACACGCAACATCAGACATGGCTTCAGCAGACATTAAGAGATATCTTCGGAACCTGGTAGATGAGCTCAAAACTGAAATACTAAAAATCAGGTAAAGCAAGATATGAGTAGAGTAATAAAAGAAATGCTCTCAGGAAACATCTCTCAGGAAGATACAGACAGAAGAAGGGAGGAACACAAAAAGAGAGAAACATTCGATAAAGAAGAATGTATGAAGAAAATATAGAATACATGAAGCAGATTCAAAGAGACTACCAGGAAATTAAAAACTCCATTGAAAGCTGGCAAAACTCCTTAAAAGAAACTAAGGATAGGCTATCAAAACTTGAAGACAAGTTTGCAATGTGTGATCATGAAAGGAAAGATCTCTTAAAAATAACAAGGAAATAGGCAGTAACAATACAAAGGCTAGAAGATGACAAGAGAATCTACAACTTAATAAGAAATGTGAACAAAGAAGTAGGAATACATACAGGTGAATTACAAAGGCTATTCATGGAAATAATTAAGGAAAACTTCCCAAGCATGGGAAAAGAAAATGACATTCAGTTATGTGAGGCATACAGAACTCCAGCCACCTACAACCAAAACAGAGCTAAACCCAGACATATAATAATCAAGACACCAGAAATTCAATATAAAAACAGAATATTAAAAGCCATCAGAGAAAAGAAACAGATTACCTATAAAGGGAAGCGCATCAGGATCACGGCTGACTTCTTGACACAGACTTGAATCAGATCAAGAAGAACTTGGAGCGAAGTATTCCAAGCCCTGAAAGAAAATAACCTCCAGCCTAGGTTGATGTACCCTGAAAAACTGTCACTAGAAATTAATGGAGAAACAAGATGCTTCCATGACAAATAGGAACTGGGGGAGTTTGTGACCACCAATCCAACCCTACAGAGAATACTGAACAACATTCTAGAGAGAGAGAAAAACATACCAGGATTTTAGAAACAGTGGCAGAAAGGCCTCATTGAGTGGGGCAGGCAGTAGAAAGAAGGAGAAAAGTAGACAAAGGCAGAAAAATAGCATAGCAGAAATGAGACAGAGAAGGATGGCAAGAATCTCTAACATAGATGGCCTTGATACACTATATTGTTAATGGTGCACCAGGATTTAAAACCCACATTACTTACACTGCTCT
>PVLA01010202.1:0-65996 GCA_004027455.1 Hydrochoerus hydrochaeris | reverse complement strand
CACCTTGGACCCACCTTACCTCGTGGTTTTGCACATAAAAATCCCTACAAAAGTCACTGTTCACAGAAAATGATTTTACACCCCTTTTGTTTGTCTCTCTCTCTTTCAGACATTGTAGATTCTGCCAGCCTGCCTGGGGCTTAGCTATGTCTAAGAAGACATGTATCCATGTCTGTACTGGGCCCAAAGAATTAACCTAGTTTCTCTTATATTTCTTTGTCTCTCTATGATGATAAAATCTTATCAGGACAGAAGCTCTCAATAAATACATATTCTGTTCTTAACTTCCAATGTTCCTAAAATTCATTCTTTGATTTTAGAGAACATGAATTTATACCAGACATCCAGTAAGATATGAGTTTCTTTCCCTCTATTAGCAAGGGGAAAAAGGAAGAGAGAATGACTTAGTGCCCATCTGACACGACATCAGGAACAGGAGCTAACAACAGGGGCCCTAGCCACTAGGGTTAGGATTTTTTTCCTTTGGTATCAGGGTTCAAACTCATGACTTTGTGCTTTTCAGGCAGGCGCTGTGCCTCTGAACTCTATCCCAGGCCCTAACCAGCCATAGTTAGTTCTGACCAATTCTAATCCAACCTCTTCCAGATTCCAACCCATTTCAGAGTACTCATCCCACAATGTCACCATTGCGCAGCTTGAGGGTCTTGCAGGGTCTTTCCTATGCAGCATGTAGCTTGTAGAAGTCACAGAGAGCAGCCCATCCAGCCGGGGTCCTCTCCACAACCCGCTAGGGTCTGGATCTTTGGCGCCATGACACCAGAAGAGCCCTCCTCCTTTGCTTCCTCTGATTGGACAGTTTATACAGTTTGATCCTTTTTCATTGATTGACATCTGCTATATTCCCAAGCTCTGAGCCAAGCGGGAAAATTGAACCAAATCTTTACCTGCTAGAGTGGAGCCCAGGTGCAAGATTCTAATGCACAGTCTTCTAGACCAGCTTCTCTTATAAAGGGTTAATCTCATCTCGCCTGCCTAATGGCACTTGCATTTAAAGGCTTTACCCTGAGGTCTCAGAGTTGACCCTATTTTCTATTTGGACTCAGTGGAGCCTGTTCTTGAACATGGGTCAGAATTGTGTTCAGAAGGTTATGATATAGCGGAATGAAACTCCCAAGCTACTGCATGTCAAGTATGGGTTCATGTTCTCTAAAATGGAAGAATAATTTTTAGGAACAACGGAGGTTATGAGAGAAATACATTTATAAAGAGAAAGAAAGCTTTCGTCTGAGAGATAGTAAAGAGGTCCTGAGTGGGTTGCCAAAGACTCTGTCTTTTCAGAGACTTTTGTTTGATACTGAGAATCGAACTCATGACTTCAGGCTTGCCAGGTAAGTGCTTATGCAACTGAGCTAAATCACCAGCCCCTTCTAGGGACTTTTATAGAGTAAAATTATGAGGTTAAATGGATTGAAAGAGGGGAAAATGGGAACCCGCAAAGTTTGCATAAAGCAGGACAAATCTGTGGTCAACAAATAAGTTTAATGGCTCAGGTAAAATTGATTAAATTAAGAAAAAATGGAGGAATGAGTCACATAGTAAGTGGGCATGCTTAACAGCAGTGGCTTTTCTGGTAGGGGTTGGAATACTGACCCCTGAGTTCCTCAGAATCCTAGAAAACTATTTGGATGGTTGTGTTTTGTTTGCCTTTTATCTTGAGATCTGGCCCACAGTGGGAGATGATTGTCTGTTCCAGTGCTGCAAGATATCTGAACTTCTGTTCTTTCTCCTTTGAGGGATCAACCCTGTTTGACTCTCCGTTATATTTCTAATTAACTCTGCTGCCTGTAACAGCTCCAGGGCCAATACTCTAGTAAAGAAGCAATTCCCTTATGCGAGATAACAACCTGAGTACAGGCCAGACCAGGACACCATACAATACAGGGAGAACTGGTTTTTTGAGAGGTCAATAGTTGGAAATGACATAACTGGCTTTGATTTCTTTCCATTGATTAATTTTCAGTTAAGAAAATGAGTACCTGCCCCATAAAAAGAAAACAAAACATTAGGAATAAATCTTAAAAACATTAGGCAAAAGAGCAAAAATGAAAAAAAAGCAAACATTTCAAAACTTCCACACAAGCTTGCTGCTCACTCAGGGTAAAACCCCAACCCACACATTTCTGAACATAAGCATATTTCCAAACATGAGGGTCAGAAGTGCAGCCCCACTACTCATCCACTGAACCATTTCCTTGTGATGAGCAGGAAAACATAAGGACTTTCCACTGTAATTTTTCTGTCCTCAGAAATTGAAATTTTGCCTCTTTCAGGACATTAATCTTTCTAGAAAGAACATATTGCTGGAGCCATGTAATAATTAGCTTAACTCATTTAGCTTAAGTGATGCATAGGATATTAAAAAAGCACACTTCTAGGAGAGTATGGTGAATTAATTAATTAATTAATTAATCTGACCTACAACATCTGGTCCCTGGACTCTTTCTCTTTGGCTCCTTCTATAGTTTTGCTCCTGACTTTCATAAAGTAATTACCAGTTTTTTTTTTTCTAACTTCTATTTGCTAAGATGTTTCTACACTGGAAACAGCCAAAAGCAAACTACAACCTGAAACAATGAGACAAAATGAACCTATTTTTCTTAAATTCCATGTCTCACTTAGTTCATCCCTGTAGCTAAGTAACTAAGTACCTAAATAAATACATAAAAACCTAATAAAATTCAGTTAGGTGTCTCTCCTAAATAAACTTCCAAATGTGTCAATTACTTGGATCACTTATTTGAGTGACTGATGCCTTCTAATGTAACCTGTATATATGAAGGAGGAGGTCACTGGAGGTGTGCTCTACCAAAGTGGGTACTATTCATAATGCTGTGCTTGTTATTGCTTCCTGGTTGCCATGATTTGACCAGGTTTCTTCTAGCACACCATTCTTTAATTCCAATTTTAGGTAACCCAATTTTATTACAGTTCAAATATTTGTAATTATTTCAATCTTTCTTTTTTTTCTGATTTCTTTTTGATATTTGGGGCATGGACATAGACACCATTAGATTTCCTTGTATCTTACTTTGTAGATTCTTCTACACAATATTCAGGAATAGAAAAAATTTGCAAAACATTGAAGTGTACATTAATACTAGTAAGCAGAATTGTAGAAGATGATCTAAATACAGAATGAATAATTACCCTTGCATGTGATGATATATGAAATAATATGAATTCTTCAATTTATATCTTCAGTATGCACAGCTGTTTTGAAGAGAACAAGGCATTACGGTAGCCAGTGTTGATTTTCCTGTTGCCTGGTTTGAAGGCCTGTCATGCATTCATTCTTTTGTTTTGATCAGTTTTATACTGTTTTTTGTTTGAATTAATTGTGTGTGAAGATATAGACAACTATTTCAAAAAAACAAGCGACATTATGGTAGCACTGTTGATCTCCTATTGTCTTGCTTCAAAATCCTGTGTCATTTGCATTGTTTTCTTCTAATCTGCTTTATTCTGTTTATTATGTTTTGTTTTAACCTCTTTAAAATAAAAAAATCTTCAATGTAATTGTATTTCTAGTATCAGTGAATCCAGCGAGAATTAGACAAAACTTCTTTTAAATTCCTAGTGATAAACAGAATAATACTGTATTGCAGAAATTTTAGAAAAAAGATGTAAAGAGAGGAGAAATTCCCTCTGCCTAATTGATCAGCCACATTAAGAATAAATTACTTATATTGTAACCTGGAGCAACAAGCACATACATTAAACTTATGAGGAGAATAGAAAGATACTTCTGCTGTATTCAAAACCAAGGCTTGATAAGACTGCCAGCGCAAATGCAAAAAAAGAGGCCATTAATTATTTCATTATGGGGAAAAAAGACCAACTTATTTTTAGGCCAAGTATATGTCATTTTTACTGAACACACAAGGAAATGTTCAATCCAGGCAGATTCAGGATAAAATATGAAGTACAGATCTGCTAGCTATACAAAATGTATGGGGAAAACAATTTTCTAATCTAGGATTAAGCAAAATTTCAAATATAAGATTGCAAATCTACAAAAAATAAAGGGATTTTAAATATGTACATATGTGTGTGTTTGTGTGTGTATAAACACACATGCATAGGCTTATGCACACCAAACAACATAATGAATTAAATTTGCTTCAGTTGGAAAAGTATCCTTGAGTAAGGAGGGAATATCTAGAGCAAGCCAAAAAAAATCACCCTTATCAAAAATAAAAGTCTTTAGCACAAAAATGAACACAAGATATGATCAAATTATTTAGGAATATTCAAACATGAAAATAACAGAAACAAAATTAAAGAAGACAGGCAAATGAAAATGATCAATGGAATTTAACTTTCTGTTTAGGAAGTTCATGAAGTTAGAAAATGGCATGTGTTTCCTAGCCTAGAAATATATATTATCACACACTACTAACAGAGGGTGGAAGGTGTGAATTAAGAATAGCATGGTGGGTGCAGTATCACGCAACTGTAATCTGAGCTGTTTAGAGAGCTGGTACATGAGGATCACATGTCACAGTACGGTCTGAGCAAAGTAGTGACACCTTGTTTTGAAAAAACTAAACACAAACTTTTCAAGTCTTCAATTGCATTCAGATCCTCAAGACCAGTAAAATACTCCAAGCTATCTCTAAAATTGTCTCAAATCATCTGTATCACCCAAACAAGATGCCTGCAGAATTTATTTGAGTGAAAGAACTAGAAAAGGCTGCTTTCCCATTGCTGGGGAAAATGAATATTAGATGTTGTGAAGACAAGTAGTGACCCTGACAGGAGTGAGGCATACATACAGTAATTCACATACAGAGATAAATGATGATATGTGAATTGAGGTGAACTCTTAACTACTTCAATTTTGGCAGATAAAAAATTTGAACCTGGATTTCTCCGTAAAAGTCAGGTATAGTGCTCTGAATATTCTAGATTCAGTAGGCAACATGATAAATATGTACATGAAGCAATATATCTGATAGTGCTAAGGAGGGTCTGAGAGCAGAATGAAGACTCACATGCTACCATATTCCTAGTGGCATGGGGGCAAATATTTTCTTTGGATAGAGTTATGTCATCTGTTTTGTGATACTGAGCATCAGACATAACCCCACCACCACCACAAGATGCATAGAGAACCAGGCCAAGAGTCCCAGTTGTCAATATCAGGAACCAGGCCCCTATTCTTGATTGTTAGTCTCAAGAATTTGGTAAGGAAAATAAAAAAGATGAGTATCATATTCCACCAATGGCTGGGAAGTCACTATCTCTGGATTCTACCTCCTCACTCCCACAACATCCACTCTATTTGGTGTACCTAGTCATAGGTGGGGCTCATAAAGGAATGCAATTCAACATAAAACTCAGACTCAAGAAGATATAGATGATTATACTTAGCAGTATCTTGACCTTAAGTATAATCCTGAGATGACTCATGAAGGTGTAGATAAGCTTATGCTCAGAAGAGTCAATGGGAAGTCTCAGATGGGCAGTACCTATAATCCCAATTCTTCTGTTTATTCCATAGCAAAATTTATAAAATTAGCTATTCTGAATTTGTAATCTCCAACAAGATGCTAGTAAAATTCACTCATAATCTGACATGACAGCAAAAAACATTGAAATAATTCACTTGTTTTGTAAGACTATGACTAATCACTGAGGTAAACTGACTTAGCAATATTTTTAGACAACTAATCTGTGTGTATGACAAGCTTTTAAAAGGGGATAACTAACTCACCTGAGATCTTCCTACCTGGAAGATGCTTCTATATTTCTGTCTCTACAACTGAATCACAAGGTGTGGGAGTCTGTCACCTTGTCTTGCACCCCCTTTCTCATAGCTCCTCACAATCTGGACTGCCCTATATTAGCAAGGCAAAAGTGCTTCACTGAGTAATGCTAACTGTTGAGACAGGCTGTAAGGTGTTCAGGAATTTCTAAGAGGTTTCTTAAACTGAATACTCACTCTTTATTCCTTTTGTGCTTTTCTACATAAGCCATTGCCATTGTTCTCTACCAAGAGGCCAACAGGGAAGGGTTCTCCTCAGGCTATGGTAAATGCAGGAAGTATATAAGGAGATTACAGATACCACAGTCTCTAAGCATTATATAACACACTGAGAAGCTTTGTGCACAACACTTTACTGTACTGTCTTAGATACTGTGATCTCATTGCTGGGAAAAAATATCATTGCTGATGAGCAAAATTAAAGAAGGAAAGGTTTATTTAGCTCAGAGTTTGTGGAGATTTCAGTCCATAATCAATTGGCTCTAATGCAGGATGGAACGGCACAGGGGAAACTGCTCAAGTTGGCAGAAGACAGCAAAAGCAATAGGAGCAAACTGTGTGTTTGGGGGATTCAAACTTCATTTCCTCTCTTATATGGGAAGCAGGCCGTCCCTTCCTATGGTGAGAGTAACATTAACACAATGTGCATGCCCTCCTGTTGCACACAATGAGGATGCTTACAAACTATGGACCCAAGCTCCCTGCTGAGTGGCTTAGTTAAACTTCTAAACTTTTCAAGTTGACACAATGTATCAACAATTACAGCAACTCTCCACCAGAAAATTGTGGGCCAGAAACTTAATTCATACCATGAGTTATCACAGTGCTAATAACTTCAGAGCCCAGTTCTATTACTGTACAGTACTTCAAGTGCGGATGACTGTTTGAAGCATGGGTTGTCGTCTTTTATCATGAGTCACCATCCTAATGTTCTGAAGGTTGGCACACCAAATCATACAGTTAACAGGAATAAATTTTCTGCCTCCAAGTAGCTGATGATGATAAGGAATGGTCTTTCCTTATACTGAAGAAATTAAGATCTTCTGAGAATCTCTGTTCAAAACCCGAGGGGAGCAAAGTGTATTTCAAAAACTGTAACCTCCAAATAACTAATCTCAAATTTATAAACTTACCAAATTCAGAAGAATCCAAGGGTGTCTTTCAGGCTTTCCCTCCTGCGTTCTCAATGGACACAAATTTATAAATTTCTTGACATGAAAACAAATAGTGAGGTTGGATTTGTGAACTTTGAGTATAGGACTCAGTATAAAACCCTAACTTGGCTTGGTGATCCATAACTTTGATCTCATCACTCTGAGAGGCAGAGGCAAGAGGCTCTGCATTTCAGTCTCAGATTGGAAAACATATTGAGACACAATGTTAACATTTAAAATAACCAAAGTGAATGTTCCAATTTCAGTCCCAGTACAAGAAATACACAGCATTTCACAACAACAGAACAGGAATTCAACAGTGGCTACCATAATGTCTCTTGTTTTCTTCAAAATAGTTATGCATGTCTCCACACACAATGTATTCAAATAAAACAAAATAGTATAAAACTGATCAAAATAGAAGAATGAAATCATTATAGGCCTTCAAAATCAAACAATAGAAAAAAATCAACAATGGCCATTGTAATGTCTCTTGTTCTCTTCAAAATAGCTGTCCATACCCTCATATATATTTAAATCAAATAATAGAAAGCATAATAAAACAAATCACAAGAAAGAACAAAAGCATTATAGGACTTCAAAATAAGATGCTAAGAAATCAGCAATGGCTACCATAATGTCTCATTTTCTTCAAAATGGCTATTCGTACCATCACGTATAATAAAATCGGTTCTTGTAAACACCTCAGGGGAAATTCTAGGCATCTATAAACCTATACAGGTACAACTATCCTTTCTGTACTAAAGGGAAAAACAAAACAAAAAGTACAAAGAAAAACATGAAACAAAAGAGAAAAATAAATAACAATAACAGAGTCCAAAGCAATAACAAAATAGGTTTTCAAAACAAGGTGGTAGGAACTTAACAGAAGTTGTTATTTTTGCAGTTATCTTCAAAAGTATTACTCAGAAATCAAGATACAGACATGAAAAATTGATCTATTATTATGAATGTTACCTGTTTACTTCCAAGAGTTAATAGAATGACTAATACAACCATCTTAGCCATCTTAAGTGTATATAATCAAATTCATATCTTCTTTCTTTCCTCTTCATTGTTTTCACCTTTTCCCTGAGTAATATTTCCCCCTTGAGCAGTTTCTTACACTTTTGCAATATTTATTGAGATTTTTTATTTAGTGAAAAAAAGCGAAACAGAAAAAGTTTAAAAATAATACAGAATTTCACACACACACACACACACACAAACAATAAGAAATCACTAGTTGATAAATTACATATTGTTATATTACAAGTAGTAGTTCAATTTATGAAATCAAAGCATAAAAAGTGGACAGAACATCAAACAATGACAGGACACACTATTCTGTTTGATGAATGAACAAAAAGTAGTAGAATGGTTATCTATCTTTCATACTTAAACATACACACATTTATATCCTTTTTTAAAGAGGGTAAAGTTAAACAGAACAAAACAGATTATAAGATAACAATGTACTCTTACATTGATTTCACAGATTTCAAAGCAAGACTACCGGAGATCTTCACTGTCTCTCATATTGTCTCTTGTTTTCTTCCAAATAGTTGTCCATATCATCACATACAATGAATTCATACAAAAAAATAATATAGAATTGGTCAGAACAGGATGATGAAGGCATTTTAGGTCTTCAAGACAAGACAATAAGGAAGTCAACAATGGCTGCCATAATGTCTCCCATTCTTTTCAAAACAGCTGTCCATACCTTCGCATATGTTGACATTAAACAAAAGAAAACAGACTAAAATCACTCTGAACAAAGAATAATAGTACTGCTGGATTTCACATCATCATGCTATGAAGTCAGCACTGGCTACTTTAGTAGCTCTTTTACTTCAAAGAAGCTGTGCATTTCATCGTGCATTATATTGTCAATTATAATAAACATTTTAGAAGTTCTATGCATTCATGAGTCTCTACATGTATACCCATCCTTTCTTTATTAGAAGGAAAAAACAAGCAACTCAAGACAAAACAAAAGAAATTCCTAGAAAAACATGAAATGAAAAAGACATATAAACAACAACAGCATAGAGCACAGAACACTGACAGGATAGGCCTTCAAAACAGGGTGGTATGAGCATAACTAGGGTTATTATTTTATATAATGATCTTCAAGAGTTCATCATATCACTGTAGAATAATATGCACAATTGTTCCAATCCTATTACTGTATACTATTTTGTTCCAAGAATTTATATAGTTTGTGGAACAATCATCTTAGCTATCATAAGTATGTTTATATAATTTTAGACACTTTTCTTTTCCCTTCATTTTTCTTTTTCATCATTTTCCCTGAGATATTATTTTTCTCCTTTAAGCAGATTCTTATCCTTTAACTGCAATTATTGAGTTTTTTTGTATCTTAACTACTCTTACAATTTTTACACTTGGGAGACTATACAGTATTTACACATGTGAGTTTAATTTATTTCACTTATGAGTATGGTCTCGAATTGCATCCATTTACTTATAAATAACTCCATGTGATCATTCTTTATAGCAGAGTAGTACTGCATTGTATAAAAATACTACATCTTTTTTATCCATTCCTCAGTTGATGGGCATTCAGGTTGTTTCCAAGATCTTGCTATTACAAATTGTGCTGCTATAAACATGGGTGCACGTATATCACTGTGATATGATGCTTTCATCATATCACAGTGTTTTTCTGGGAATATGGCCAGAATTGGAATAGCTGGGTCAAATGGGACCTCCAATCCCAGATTTTGAGAAATCTCCAGACTGACCTCCACAGTGGTTGCACTATTCTACACTCCCTCCAACAGTGTAGAAGAGTTCCTTTTTCACTGTAGCCTCTCCAGCATTTGTTGTTTGTAGTTTTCTTGACACTGGCCATTCTTTCTGGAGAGAGATGGAATCTCAGCATGGTTTTAATTAGCATTTCTCTAATAACCAATGATGCTGGACCTTTTTTCATGTATTTATTTGCCATTTGTATTTCTTCATCTGAGAACTGCGTATTCATCTAAGATTCCTATTTTTGGAATGGATTTTTGAATTTTGGGGATCTGATTTTTTAAAATTCTTTATATATTCTACACAGAAGTCCTTTGTCTGAGGGACCATTCACTAAGATTTTTTTCCAAATTTGTGCATTTTCTTTTGACTATCCTGGAGATTTCTTTTGACATGCAAAAACTCTTTAATAGGACGCGATCTCAGTTATGGATTCTGTGAAGTATTTTGTGTGTGGTTTGATTCTTTTTCATGAATTCTCTACCCTATGTCTTCAAGAGTTCTACCTACTTTGTCTTCCAACAAACTTAGTGTTTCTGTTTTCATATTTAGATCTCTTATCCATTTAGACTTTATTTTAGTACATGGTGATAGGCATGGGTCTAGTTTTAGTTTCTGGCACATGGAGAGCCAATTTTTCCAGCACCATTTATTGAAGAGACTTTCTTCCAGTGGACATGTTTGCCCCTTTATCAAAGATAAAGTGGCTGGGTGTATTTGTAGTTGTATTTTCTAATCTATTCCATTGATATTGTAGTTGTAGTTGTATCTTCTAATCTATTTCATTGATATTTTCTTTTTATTCCAGTACTATGCTGATTTTATTAGAGTAGCTTTTTAGTATAACTTCAAGTCAGGGATTGTGATGCCTTCTGCCTTGCCTTTGTTGCTTAGGATTGCATTTGGGTCTCTTCTGGTTCCAGATGAATTTTGAATGATTTCTCTAGATCTGTGAGGTATGCTAGTGGTATTTGGATTGGGACTGCATTAAATCTGTATAACAATTTTGGGAGAATGGTTATTTTCACAATGTTTGTTCTTCCTATCCATGAACAAGGGATATCTGTACATTTTTTGAGGTTTCCTTGAACTTCTTTTTCAGGGCATTATAATTTTCCCCGAATAGATCTTTTGCTTCTTTTGTTAGATTAATTCCTAAGTATTTCAGTTTTTTGGATGCTAATGAGACTGTGACCAGCACTACTGGGCCTGCCCCTCCACCAGGAACATCGGGCAAGCCTCAAGTGCCCCAGACCACTGCTGCTGGGCCCAACCCTCTACTAGGATCATAGGCCAAGCCTGCTGCCGCAGGCCTCAGGCACCCCTGACCACTGCTGCTGGGCCCGTCCCTCTACTGGGAACATCGGGCAAGCTCACTCTGCAGGCCTCAGGTGCCCTGGCGCTCCACTGCTGGGCCTGCCCCTCTGCGGGGAAACTCAGTGAAGCCCAACACATGGCTGAGCTGCCTGGGACTGTGGCTGCTGGGCCATGCCCTTGGGGAACCCATCTGCCTCTGGACCTAGTACTGCAGTTGGTCTTTGGACCCAACCCCTTCTCCCAGACCCTTGGACTACAGTGGATTACCATGCTGGCTGGATGAGAGACCCAGGAACCACTCACCCAAATGGAAGACCTCAGCAGAATCCAATCAGTGTGGTGAGTTTGCCCCTAAAATAGAGGTCTACTGTATGTAAATAGGAGCAGAAGTGAAACTCCCTCCAACTGCAAGACCTTGGCAAACCTGGTAAGAGAGTGGGTAATACCCTACTCCACACAGAGAAGATCAGACAGGTTTGGGAGTGCATCAATAATGCCCCCCCATCTTAGAGAAAATTAAAAGCACTTATGAGACCCCCAGTGACACATAGTGCCTCAGCTTACACAAACACTATAGCCAGAGAGATCTGGTGACCTACAACAACCTGAAGATATAGCAACAGCAGGAACTAAGAGTTGACCTACATCAATACTTCTAGGCTAGTTAGCCAGGAGAGAATATAGGACTCATCCAACAGGCCCTGTAGGAGGAATTCAGGTGACTGGATCTCCTCTTCATTGTGGTACCCAGCAATTTGACAAACATCAACCACACAGTAGGACCCTAAAATTCATACCACAGACAGTTGTGATTGTTGGGATAGAAAGAACAAATATTTACCCAAAAAGTGAAAATGACTAATCAAAAAGGCAAAATGCAATCTCAAACATCTAGTCCATCAGGAGCAAGTATAGGCAACAATGAAATAGAGGACTTTAAAAGCCATACATCAGAAATTTTTGAAAGATAGCAAATGAAGTAAAGAAACAAATCTATTAGGCTATAGAGGAAAATTACAAAGCTTTTAAAAAGAGATCCACAAAAGAAAATCCTGTTGGAAACAATTTAGCTAAAACCTCACATTAATTTTTGGTTAACAACTGTATCCTGCTTCTTTTGTTCAGCAGGTTAATTTTATTCATATGGGTACAGCTCATTTTCCTTTTTTCATGGGATTTATACCATGAGTAATTTTCCATTTTCATGAGTCAAAAACAGGGCACTAGATAAATGCAAGTCTCAAGATGGCATCAGTTATGCCAAGCTACAACAATTCATCACAGGGAATGTCTAGCTGTGCATCATATATTTTAGTTCTTCTTTTTTCCTATTTCTTTCTCTTTCCTTCAATACTTCTCATTATGTACAAAGACATGTTTCCATTTTCCCATTTTTCTCATTTATTCTTTCTCTTCCATACCCCTCCAATTCAATTTGAACATTTTTACCTATTTCACAATATCAATAATATATTTTAGCATTTACTGACACTTTCAATTTCTCAAGGCAGAAAAACAGTTTGAAGTTAATACATAAGTGTCTGATTTATTTTAATTAAGAATATGGTTTCAAGGTGCATCCTTTTACCTATAAATATCTCAAGGTTTTCCTTCTTTATGGCCAAGTAGTACTGCATCACAAAATAAACCTTTTTATCCTTATCTTGGTGGATGGCATTTGGGTTGAGTCCAAGATTTAGCTATTATAATACATGCTGATATATTTATGTGGTATGATGTTTTTAATTTTTCACAATAGATACTCAGAAAAGGAATAGCTTGATCATATGAGACTATTATCCCTAGACTTTTGAGGAATTTTCATGCAGATTTCCAAAATTGCTGCCCTGGTCTACACTTCCACCAACATTGGAAAAGGGTTCTATTTTCCTCACAGTACAAATATCACTTATTATTTGTTGATGAGCTGATAATAGCTATACTTTCTGGAAATAGAAAATCAGTGTTTTAATTTGAGTCTCTTTAATGATCACAGATGTTGAACATTTTTTCACACCTTAATTTGTATTTGTGTTTATTTTCAGAAGTGTCTACTCATCACAGATGCCCATTTTTTTGGTTGACTCTTTAAATTTGGGGATGTCTGAATTTTTTGATTCTTTACGTGTTCTATGTATTACTTCTGCAGCTGTGTCTCAATTGGCTAGGACTTTTTCCCACTCTGGGTTGTCTTTTCACTCTGTTGGTGACTTCTTTTGCTGCACAGAAACTTTTAATTAAGGCAAGATCTCAACTGTTAATCCTTTGTATTTTCCATGCAGTCAGGGCTAGATTTTTTGAAGCCTTTGTCTACAAATATATATTCAAGGGTTCCACCTATTCTCTCTTCCAGCAGATTGCATGTTTCTGCTTTAACATTTAGATCATTGACCCATTATGACTTTAGTTTAGTCCATAGTGATCAACATGCATTTGGTTTTAGCCTTTAAAATGTGGAAAGCCAGGTTTTACTAATCCATTTATTAAAGAGGATTTCTTTCCTCAAGTAAGTATTGTTAGTTGCTTTCTCAAAGATAAAAAGCTGTGTGTATTTGAAATAGTTTTTGCTTCTTTATATTATCCTCATGTTTGTTTTTCTGACAGCACCTTCCTGCTTTTGTTGCCCAGAATTGGTTTTGGTATTCTAAGATTTTTTTGTTTCCCAAAGAATTTGAGGAATGTTTCTATTATCTGGTTCTGTGAGGTATTCTAATGGCCTTTCCATTGGGATTCCTTTAAATCTGTATAACAATTTTGGGAGTATACCAATTTTTACTATGTTATTTCTCCCAATGAAAATACAAATGTTATCTTTGCATTTCCCAATATTTTTTTCAAATTTCTTTTTCAGAGTACTGTAGTTCAAATGGAGAGATCATTTACTTTCCTTGTTAGATTAATTCCCAAGTACTTCAATTTTGGACAGAGGCAGCTATAGTGAGTGTGTGGTTTCCCTAGTTTCTTTTTGTGTGAGTTTTTAGTTTTGTACAGGAATGATATTGATTTTTGAGCATTGGCTAGGTATCCAGGTATACAGCTGAACCTGGTTAGTAAATGTAGAATCATTTGGTAAATATTTGGAGATCATCTATGTAGAGTATCATGTGCAAATAATAATTTAACTTCTTGTTTTTCAAGTTTATTCATTTTATTTTTGTCTAATTGCTCTAGCTAATGTTTCCAGATCTATATTGAATAGGTATTTTGATAGTGGATATCCTTGTCTTATTCTTGATTTTCAAGAGAAAGGTGTCAATTTTCCAACATTTAATTTAATATGGGCTGTTGGTTTTGCATAGATGGTGTCTTGGTTAATTTTACTTTTCTGTTATTTTGGGAACAAAACACATGGCACTGAAAATGAAGGAAGCTTTACTTAGCTCACTGTTTGTAGAGATTTCAGCTCATAATCAGCTGGCTCCAAGCAGTGTGATATGTCACATTTCACACAACCACCAGAGCAAAAGTGTACCCAGAGCAAAAGCAGAGGAAGATCAAGCCTCTTTTCCTCTCTTAGCTAGTATACAGGCCACCCTCCCAATCTAGGGCAGGCATAGCACTCACAAAATCTGTTCCTTCCTCTTGCACAGGATGAGGATTTACAAAGGAAGAACCCTGGCCCCTGCTGAACCTCTCAGTTAGACTTCTAAACTTCTCAAGATGACACAATATATCAAGCATAACTGATGGCTTTTATCAGATTGAGATGATAAAGAACATCTATTCCAATTTTCTGAATTTTTTTATCAAAAATGTGTCAGATTATGTCAGATGGTTTTTTAACCTGTTGAGATGATCATATTTTAATTCTTGTTTCTGTTAATGGGGTGTACTACTTCTATTGATTTACATAGTTTGAACCAATTCTGCACACCTGGGATGAATCCTACTTGTTCATGTTATATAATCTTTTTAATGATTTGTTGAATTCTTGCTTCCAATATCTTGAGAATTTTTAAATCTATGTTCCTTAGGGAGATTTGCCTTTAGTTCTGTTTTTTTCTGGTTCGATCTTTGTCAGGTTTTAGAAGCAGGATAAGACTTCCAGGACTTAATTTGGGAAAAATGTTTCCCTTTCAATTCCATTGAAGAGTTTTCCACAGTGAAAGATAGCATCATAGAAATGTATCTAAAAATAAGCAAGAACACAGTATAAGTAACAATTTCAAAAAATTCTGTTTTTAATGAATTGATTGATATATGTGAGGAATTTGATTTTACTTCATGCCAGTATTATAGCTTCATATGTAAAAACAATGATTATCAAAGATATTATGGCATCAAAGCATCAGGGAATAGAACAAAGGAATTAACCACATTATATTCAGTAGCAACCATACTCCCCAGAAAATTTCCACAGATGATGGATGTTCTATTCAAAGTGTAGTTACTTGTGTTATACCATAATTTATATTTTGTGGAGCGATTACTATAAATAATGATTTCCTGTAAAAGACAAGTTATGGTCATGTGGTGAAATGGGACTTAGAGACAAATGTTCTCCAAAGTTCCCCCTCTTCCCTTGTAGCTATATGCTGTTGTTCTGCCAAAAGCAATATTGACAACTATGTACTTTGAAGAGTTTATGTCATCTTGTTCTTACAGCACTCACAAAGATCAATCCTGGCAGCTGGGTGCCCGCCCATCCCCCTAGGACATTGGACTGTGCCCTGAAAGTTCTGCGGGCTTGAGTAGATGTTGCCTAGTGATCTTCATTCAACCAGGGGAGTCAGGCCCACCATGTGAGGGGAGTCAAAGCCACATGAGTCCCCGTAGCAAAGGGCACAGGAGGTGATTTCCAACACATCCAGGGAAAGCTTTGGAACATCACTAGAAATACAGAAATATAGGAAAATAACAAAATGAAAGGCCAAAATGTGATCTCAAAACTCCAGCCCATCTCAAGAAAGTCTAAGAGCAAAGTACATAGAAGAAAATACTAAGCATACACCTGAAATGCCTGAAATGACATCAACTGAAATAAAGAAGCAAGTACAGAAAGCTATAAGGTAACTCAAATCAGAAATAATCACTCAGGTAAAAGAAGAAATGATAAAAGTAGTGAAAGAAATACTGAATGCATCTAACAAAGAAACAGCTAAAAAATTAGAGGGACAAAGCATAACAATAGAATCCCTGAATGAACAGTTTAAGAAAAAAATGATACATGAAGCAGATTCAAAGAGAAATACAGGAAAATCAAAAATTCTATTGAAAGTTGCAAAAACTACCTCAACAAAAGTGGAGATAGAATCTCAGACCTCAAAGATAAGATTGCAGCTAGTGAGCAGGAAAGTAAAGATATTCTAAAACTAACAAGAAAACAAGGAAATAATTTAACAGCTGCAAGATGACGCAAAGAAAAACAACATAAGATTAATAGGGATAAATGAAAAAGAAGAGGCAACACAAATGATATCAAGAGGCTATTTATAGAAGCAAAAGCTGAAAACCTACCAAACATGAGTATGGAAGCTGACATACAGATAAGTGAAGCATATAGAACTCCAAATAGCCATAACCAAAACAAAACTACACCCAGACATATAATAATCACCATCCCAGAAATCCAACATAAGAACAGAACATTAAAAGCTGTTAGAAAAGAAAGATCACCTATAAAGGAAAACCTATCAGAATCACAGCAGACTTCTCAACACAAGCAATGAAGTCAAGAAGAGAATGGAGTGAAGTGTTTCAGATCCTAAAGGAAAACAACTTCAAACCCAGAATGATGTACCCTGCAAAACTGTCCTTCAAAATGGATGGAGAAATAAGATACTTCCATGACAAAGAACTTCATGATCACCAAATCAACCCTACAAAGAATACTGAAAGACATTCTAGATACACAAGAAAAAAACCACTAAGCAAGACAGACAATTAAACAGAAAGGAAAAGTAAAGATACAACATCAGAAAGATAACATGCCAACAATAAACCAATATATGACAGTTATAACCATTAATGTAAATGGCCTCAATTCACCAATTAAAAGAAACAGGCTGGCAGAATGGATTAAGAAACAATGTCCAACCATATGCTGTATACAAGAAACCCATCTAACCCAAAAGGAAACTCATAGACTGAAAGTCCAAGGATGGAAAACAATAATCTATGCAACAGGAACTCAAAAAAAAAAAAGTGGGGGTAACTATTCTGTTTGCAGACTATGTGAATTTCAAACCAAGAAAGGTTTGAAGAGATAAAGAAGGTTACTACATACTAGTCAGGGGAAAACTGCAAGAGGAAGAGATAATCTTAAATATATATGCACCAAATTCCAGAGCACTCAGCTACACAAAGCAAGTATTAACAGAAATGAAAAATCAAATAGGCAATAACAAAATTATAATAGGGGACCTTAACATGCCATTGACATAAAGGGATAAATCAACTAGACAAAAAATCAACAAAGAAATAACAGAACTGAATCACACCTGTGAACAAATGGATTTGATAAACATATACAGTGTTCCATCCAACAACATCAGAATATACATTCTTCTCAGCAATACATGGGACATTCTCTAAAATAGACCATATAGTAATCCACAGAACATATTTAAGTAAATGCAAAAGAATTGAAATTATCCCATGCATGTTATCAGATCATAGGGCCATGAAACTAGAAATTAATGATAAAAGTAACTGCAAAAACTCCACAAAAACACGGAAATTGAATAATACACCCTTGAGCAATCAGTGGGTCACAGAGGAAATTAAGGAAGAAATTAAACAATATCTACAAAGAATGAAAATACAAATACAACTTACCAGAACTTGTGAGATGCAATGAAAGCAGTACTCAGAGGAAAATTTATTGCATTGAGTCTCAACATTAGGAAAACAGAATGAACATAAACAAGCAAACTGATATTACACCTGAAACATCTAGAAAAAGAATAACAAGCCAAACCCAAAACCAAAAGAAGGGAAGAAATTATAAAGATCAGAGCAGAAGTTAATGCAATAGAGACTAAGAAAACAATTCAAAGAATCAATGAATCAAAAAGTTGGTTCTTTGAAAGAATAAATAAAATTGACAAGCCCCTAGCCAACCTAATTAAAAAAGGAAAGGAAAGACTCAAATTCATGCAATACAGAACGAAAAAGGAGAAATCACTATTGACCCTGTGGAAATACAGAAAATCATCACCAACAATTTCAAAAACTTCTACTCTCATAGGTTTGATAACACAGAAGAAATGGACAGATTCCTAGAAACATACAAATCACCAAAGCTGGATTAAGAAGATGTAAAACTGCTGAATAACCCAATTTTTATTAATGAAATTGAAAATGTAATCAAGTCTCTACCCACAAAGAAGAGCCCAGGTGCAGACGGATTTACTGTGGAAATCTACAAGAAATACAAAGAAGACTTAATGCCGACACTCCTCAAATAGTTCAATGAAATTGAAAGGGAAGCAATTCTCTGTAAGTCATTCCTGGAAGCAAATATCACTCTAGTACCAAAACCTGAGAAAGACCCAACTAAAAAAGAGAACTACAGGTTGATCTCCCTAATGAACATAGATGCAAAAATTCTCAATAAAATACCGGCAAACAGGATGCAGCAAATCATCAAGAAGATTATACACCATGACCAAGTGGCATTCATCCCAGGAATGCAGGGATGGTTCAACAAATGTAAATCAATAAATGTAATCCACCATATCAAAAGAGCCAAAAGAATCACACGGTCATTTCTATAGATGCAAAAAAATGTTTGATAAGATCCAACACCTGCCCTGCCCTGCCACCCAGAACTCAGCACAAGCTCATCTCAGCAGTAAGCTCACTGGAACCTCCACCAAGGGCCCACCCTGCCATCAGGAACTTAGCACAAGCCCACCTCAGGCATAGGCTACCTGGAAACTCCACTGAGGGTCGGCCTTTCCACCAGGAACTCAGCCCAAGCCTGCCTCAGGCATAGACTACCCTGAACCTCCACCAAGGGCCCACTCTGCCATCAGGAACTTAGCACAAGCCCACCTCAGGTGTAGGCTACCCAGAACCTCCACTGAGGGCCCACCCTGACACGAGGAACTCAGCGCAAGCCTGCCTCAGGCATAGGCTCCCCAGAACCGACCACCAAGGGCCGACCCTGCCATGGGGAACTCAGCACAAGCCCACCTCAGGGGTAGGCTACCTGGAACCTCCCCTATGGGCCCACCCTGCCACCAGGAATATGGAGGAGGCACGCGAAGGCTGAAAACAGCTCTGGACTGCTACAGATGAGTCCACCCTTCCACCTGGAACATCAGAAGATCTCAGCGGGATCAAGTTAGTGTAACAAACTTGGAACTTTGCTCTCAGGTGGTGAACTTTGCACGACACTGGATTGACTATATCAATGCAGTGAGTATACCCCTAAAATAGAGGTGTACAGGGGATGAATAGGGCCAGTAGTAAAACCCCCTCCAACTAACTGTAAGACTTTAGTGTGTCTGAAAAGAGTGTATGTGAGCCCCTCCTACACATAGAAAACACCAGGCAGAGTGAAAGTGACAAAATGGAAAAGCAAAATGCAGTCTCAAACATATAGTTTACCAGAAGCAAGTATAGGAGACATTGAAATACAGGACCCCAAAAGTAATACACCAGGAATCTCTGAAAAGATAGCCAGTGAAATAAAAAAACAACTGCATCAGACAATAGAGGAAATCAAATTAGAAGTAGTCTCCCATGTAAAGATAGAAATAACAACTTTAGTAAAGGAGTTGTTGAATGCAGCTAAAGAAGAACTAGAGAAAAAAGTACATAAGCATGGGAAACTGATTGAAACTTTGAATGAACAATATAGGAAACAAGCAAAATTCATGAAACAAACTCAAAGAGACATCCAAGAAACAAAAAATCTATTGAAAGCATGCAAAACCACTTAAAGGAAGCTGAGGATAGGATTTTGGACCTTGAGGACAGGATCACAGTGAGTGATCAGGAAAGGATAGAACTTTTAAAAATAACAAAGTAGCATGAAATGACAATCCAGAAGCTTCATGATGATGCCAAGAGCAACAATATAATAAAAATGGGCATTAGCAAAGATACAGGAGTCCAGGCAAATGACCTATGTAAAGTATTTACAGAAATGATAGCAGAAAATTTCCCAAACATGGGGAAAGAATCTGATATGCAGATAAATGAGGCATATAGAACACAAAACAGTCACAACCAACATAAATCCACACCCAGACACATAATAATTAAGATCTCAGACATACAGAATAAAAACAGAATATTAAAAGCTGTAAGAGAAAAGACACCACTCACCTAACAAGGAAAACCCATTAGAATCACAGCAGACTTTTCAGCACAAATACTCAAGTCAAGAAGAACTTGGAGTGAGATATTTCAAGCCCTGAAAGAAAACAACCTACAACCCACACTGATGTACCCAGCAAAACTTTCATTCAAATTTAATGGAGAAACAAGATACTTCAATGACTGAACTGAAGAAATTCATGTCCACCAAACCAACCCTAGAAGGAGTACTGAAAGACATACTAGACAGAGATAAAAATGACCACAATCCCCAGAACAACAACAGAGAGAAACCACCAGGTAGGATAAGCAATTAAATAAGAGGAAAAGCAGAAAGAAACAACTAGAACATAACATGGCAATGTCAAGCCAGTACATATCAGTGCTATCCATAAATATAAATGGCCTCAATTAACCTATAAAAAATAGATTGACAGAATGTATCAAGAAACAGGACCCCACAATATGCTGTATACAAAAAACATATCTGACCCAAAAGGAAACTCATAGGTTAAAAGTCAAAGGATGGAAAACAGTATTCCATGCAAAAGGAAAACAGAAAAAAGCAGGGGTAGCTGTTCTATTTGCAGACAATGTGAACTTTAAACATAAAATGATTAAAAGAGATAGAGAAGGTCACTACATACTTGTTAATGGTAAAATTCAAGAGGAAGAAATAAAAATTATATGCACCAAATACAGGGGCACCCAATTATATAAGACATATACTAATGGACATGAAAAACCAAATACACAAGAACACAATTATAACAGGACACTTTAACAGCCCATTGTCACAAAGAGATAGATCAACTAGACAACTAGCAAAGAAATAATAGGACTGAATCATACCTGTGAGCAACTGGACTTAGTAGACGTTTACAGTGTTCCACCCAACCACCTCAGAATACACATTCTTCTCAGCTGCACATGGGACATTCTCCAAAATAGACCATATATTATCCCATAAAACATTCTTAAGTAAATGCAAAGGTATTGAAATCATACCATTCATAATATCTGACCTTAGTGCATTGAAATTGGAAATTAATGGCAAAAGAAATTGTAAAACCTGCATAAATACATGGAAATTAAATAACAGCCTTTTGAACAACCAGTTGGCTACAGATGAAATTAAAGAAGAAATAAAACAATACCTACAATTCAATGAAAATATAGAAACAACATACTGTAATCTGTGGGATGCAATGAAAGCAGTCTTAAGAGGGAAATATATAACAATAAACTGTCATATCAAGAAAACAAAATGAGCACAAATAAACAACCTAATGCTCCATCTCAAGCTTCTAGAAAAAGAAGAGCAAGCTAAACCCAAAGCTCATAGAAGAGAGGAAATTGTAAAGATTAGAGCAGAAATCAATGCAATTGAAACAAAAAAAAAATACAAAGAAATAATGGATCAAAAAGTTGGTTTTTTGAGAGAATAAACAAAATTGACAAACCCCTAGCTAACCTTATCAAAAGAAAGAAAAAAATGAAATTCATGCAATAAGAACTGAAAAGGGATAAATTACTACAGATCCCATGGAAATTCAAAATATCATGAATACCTACTTTGAAAATTTCTACAGATATAGAACAGAAAACACAGAGGAAATGGACAGATTTCTAGAAACATATGAACTACCAAAGCTAAACCAAAAAGATAATAGCAATTTTGAATAACCCAATAACACCTATTGAAATTGAAATTTTAATTAAAAACTTACCAACAAAGAAAAGCCCAGGTCCAGATGGATTCACAGATGAGTTCTATAAGAAATTTAGAGAAGATTTGATGCCAGTACTCCTTAAACTCTTCAATGAAATTGAGAAAAAAGCAATCCTCCCTAAATAATTCCTGAAGGCAAGTATTACTCTAATACCAAAACCAGAGTAAGATCCAGCCAAAAAAGACAACTATAGGCCAATCTCACTAATGAATATTGATGCAAAGATTCTCAATAAAATACTGGCAAATAGAATGCAGCAAATCATCAAGAAGATTATACATCATGACCAAGTGGGGCTCATTCCAGGAATGCAGGGATGGTTTAACATACACAAATCAATAAATGTAATACACCACATCAGCAGAGCCAAAAACAAAAACCACACGGTCATCTCAATAGATGCAGAAAAAGCTTTCGACAAAGTCCAACACATGTTCATGATAAAAAAACCTTCAGAAACTTGGAATTGTCTACCTTAATCTTATAAAGGCCATCTATGACAAACCAACAGTCACCATTATACTAAATGGACAATACTGAAAGCTTTTACTTTAAGATCAGGAACAAGACAAGGATGTCCACTCTCATCACTTCTTTTCAACATAGTTCTGGAAACACTAGCCAGGGCAATCAGACAAGAGAGAGAAATAAAAGAAGTAAAGATATGAAAGGAAGATGTTAAATTATTGCTATTTGCAGATGACATGATACTCTATATAGAAGACCCAAAACACTCCATTAAAAGACTGCTAGAGGTAATAAACAAGTTCAGCAATGTAGCTGGATACAAAGTCAATGCTCAGAAATCAATAGCATTCCTGTACACAAACAAAAAACTCACTGAGAGAGAAATTATGAAAATATCACCCTTTACAATAACATCTAAAAAAATGAAATACTTAGGAATCAGCCTAACTAAAATGTAAAAGACCTATGTGCTGAAAATTATACTATGCTGAAAAAGGAGATTGAAGAGGATATTAGAAAATGGAAGGACATTCCTTGCTCTTGGTTAGGAAGAACCAACATTGTGAAAATGGACATACTCCCAGAACTGTTATACATATTCAATGCAACCCCAATCAAAATACCATTGACATACCTCACAGATCTAGAGAAAACACTACTAAAATTCATTTGGAAACAGAAGAAACCTAGAATAGCAAAGGCAATTCTAGGCAACAAAAGCAAGGCAGGAGGCATCTCAATTTCTGACTTGAAACAGTACTATAAAGCCACAGTGATCAAATCAGCATGGTACTGGCAAAGAAATAGACCTGAGGGTCAATGGAACAGATTAGAAGATGCAAGCACAACTACAAAGACACTCAGCCACCTGATATTTGACAAAGGGGCTAAATATGTCCACTGCAAGAAGGATAGTCTGTTTAATAAATGGTGTTGGAAAAATTGGCTTTCTACATGCCAAAGACTGAAACTAGATCAATGCATATCACCATGCACAAAACTAATGTCTAAATTTTCAAAGACCTCAATTTTAAAACAGAAAAACTAAATCTACTGGAATACAAGGTAGGTAGAAGTCTTGGAGACATAAGGGTAGGCAGAGAATTCATGAAGAAAATGTAAACTGCACGGGAAACACTTCAAAGAATTGACAAATGGGATTTCATATTATTGAAAATTTTCTGCACTTCAAAGGAAATCACCAACAGCGTGAAAAGAAAACCAACAGAGTGGGAAAGAATTTTAGCCAGCAACCCCTCAGACAAAGCACTTGTGTCCAGAATATATAAAGAATTGAAAAACATCAAGCCCCCCAAATTCAAAGACCCTCTCCAAAAATGGGCATCTGATATGAACAGAGAAAGATATACAAATGGCAAATAAATACATGAAGAAATGTTCACCATCACTGGTCATTCGAGAAATGCAAATTAAAATAGCATTGAGATTTCACCTTACTCTGGAAAGAATAGCTGCCATGAAGAAATCAACTGATAACAAATGTTGGTGAGGCTGTGGGGAAAAAGGAACACTGCTCCACTGTTGGTGGGAATGTAGACTGGTGCAACTGCTACGGAAATCCATATGAAGAATTCTCAGAAGACTAGGATTGGAAGTCCCATTTAATCCAGCTATTCCCCTCCTGGGTATTTTCCCAGAAGAATTGAAAAGTTCATATCATAGTGATATATGTGCACCCATGTTCATAGCTGCACAATTTGTGGTAGCTAAATCCTGGAAACAACCAAGATGCCCATCAACTACAGAATGGATGAAAAAGATGTGGCATTTTTATACAACAGAATATTACTCAGCTATAAAAAAGGATGATCTTGAGGCCTTCATAGGCAAATGGAGACAACTTGAGACTATCCTCATTAGTGAAATAAATAAGAATCATATTTATAAATATCATATTGTGTCTCTAGTATAAAAAGTAAATAATAACTACAATGTGTAATTGCCATTGCAAAAAAGAGAGGAAAAGAAAGTGCTCTAAGGGATATAACTGCATGAATGTTTGAGTGTGTAAAAGAGATGACCATATTGCTGAATCTTTATTGGATCTTTGAGCAGAACTGTTTGTAGTCTGACTGTTTGAATATTTATCATGTGCCCTTTAACTTTGTAACTTGAACAACTACATCCAGGATGACAGTATGTCATTTATAAACTACTGGTTTCTTAGTAGGGCTTTTTCTCATTCTCCTTTTTCTTTCTTTCTTTTAGAATTCTGTATTGTTGCTATCCTTTTTTTGTTTTGCTTTTTTTTCTTCTCTTTAAATAAAATTTTAAAAATGTATAAGTGCTATTGTAAAAAAAGAGGAAATAGGAAACACTATAGAAGATATAGCTGCATGTATGTTTAGGTGTGTGGGATTGATGACCATATTTCTAGGTTCTTGTTGGATTGTTGAACAGATCTGTTTGTACTCTCACTGCTTGAGTGTCCACTTTATTTGCTTTAATTCTGTAAGTTGAATAACTATTTCTAAAAGAACAATATGTAATTTATCAACTAGTGATCTCTTACTGTTTATCTTCTTTTCTTGAAATTCTGTAACATTTCTACCTTTTTCTTGTTTTTTTCTCTTTAAATAAAAAAAAGAATTGCTAAGCAGCCCTACAAAAGGAACAGATAGAAAATTAGAGAAACATAGGAAAATGAGAGAAACCTTCAATGATGAAATATAAAAAAGACTTAGAATACATGAAATAGATTCAAAGAGATTACCAGGAAATTAAAAAGTCGATTGAAAGCTGGCAAAACTGCTTGAAATAGAATAAAAATAGACCATCAAACCTCGAAGACAGGTTTGCAGCTTGAGATTGTGAAAGGAATGATCTCTTAAAAATAACAAAGAAACAGGAAGTGACAATGCAAAGGCTGTAAGATGACATGAAGATGTATACTTTAAGAATAAAAAATGTGAGGAAAAAGCAGTGGTAAACACAAATGAAAACAAAGGCTATTTACATTAATAATTAAAGAAAACTTCCCAAGCATAGGAAAAGGAAATCATATTCAAAGAAGTGAAACATACAGAACTTGAGCCAGCTATGACCAAAATAAATCTACACTGAGGTAAATAATAATCAAGATCCCAAAAATTCAACACAAGAACAGAATATGAAAAGCTGCCAGAGAAAAGAAACAGATTATCTATAAAGGAAACCACACAGGAATCATGACAGACTTCTCAACACAAACCATCAAATCAAGAAGAGCTGGGAGTGAAGTATCCCAAGTCCTGAAAGAAAACAGCCTCCAACCCAAATTAATGTTCCCTGCAAAACTGTCTTTCAAAATTATTGGAGAAAAAATATATTCCCATGACAAAGAACAACTGAAGGAATTCATGACCACCAAACCAACCCTATGAAAAATACTGCAGGACATTCATTCTAGAGAGAGAGAGAAAAAAGACCAGAGATTCAGGAACAAGACAGAGGTTGCTCACTTAATGGGCAGACAATGGCATGAATGGGAAAAGTAGACAATCAATGGCAGAAAAATAGCATGCATGAGATTAGGCAGAGAAGATTGGCCATAATTACTAATATAGATGGCCTCAATTCACCAATAAAAAGAAATACAGGCAGAGTGGATCAGGAGACAGGGCCCATAAATGTGCTTTATATAAAAAATACATTTAACCCAAAAAGGGGCTGAAAGTCAAAGATGAGAAAATAATGCACTATGGGACAGGGAACCAGAAAAAATTGGGGTTAGCTTGCCCAGCAGCTACAGAATGGTTAGAAAATCATGACACTTTTATACAATGGAAAACTACTCAGTTATAAAGAAAGATAACCTTGAGGCTTTTGTAGGTAAATGGATACAACTTGAGATCATTCTCAGTGGTAAAAAGTTCAGTCACATAGATCACTAGTGGGTTACCTCCCTAATATAAAACCTAAAGGAGTTAGTAGGATCCAAAATGCATAATACATCCTGTGAAAATGAAAGGGGAGGAATTGTCTAAAAAGGGAAGGCAGTGACCATTGTTTATCTATTATCATGATTTGAAACACATTGTTTTCATTGCTCAGTTTAGATTGGTTTTATTCTGTTTCAGTTTGTCAACTTATATTAGATTTGATGGCATGGACAGCTGTTCCAAAGATAGTGGGATATATTATGATAACCATTTTTGATTTCCTATTAGCTTCATTTGAATCTCTGTATTGCTTTCATTGTTTTGCTTTGACTGATTTTATTCTATTCTGTTTTGTTTGATAGTACCAAGTCTGATGGTATAGGCAACGACTTTGAGACAATAAGATGCACTATGATACCAATTTTGGTTTGACTACAACCTTCTTTTGAAGTCCTATAATGTCTCCATTGTTTTGTTTTAATTGGTTTTGTTCTGTACTGTTTTGTTTGACTTTATTATGATTGATGATACTGGCAATTTTTTTGAAGACAACAAGAGGCATTATGGTAGCCATTATGTACCACCTTGTATTTTTTTAAGTCATGTACCATGTTCATTCTTTTGTTCTGATTGACTATTTTGTTTTGTCTCATGTAGTTTTATTCTCTTCAAAATAAAAATGAAGAATTTTCAGTCCATAGCTTGCTGAATCCAAGGCAGGGTGGCTTGGTAGAAGGGAATTGAAAACAGGACTCGTGCATGGCATAGTACATGGAAGCAAAAAGTCACCAAAGGAAAAGGAGAGATATCTGAAAACTCATATAGATCATATCAACAGAGACTCACCTCTTACGCTAGGTGTTACCTCAAACATCCTACACAGCTATAGAATAAACAAATATCATGTATCCATTATATCCATAATTTGGTCACCTACCAAAATGCCCATCAGTGAGTGTATGATACTTTGGTAGAACAAATATATAGCAGTATAAAGCCACAATACAGTCATGATTGCAAGGGCTAGGGCACAGATTTTAATACAGGAAATGCAAAGGCAAACACAGTTGTCTTACTCCATAACATGGACAAGAGTTAATTGTATGAAAAGGTGAAGAACATGTAATTAGTTTATGCTACACATGTGACACAGTAGTAGGGGCACAGCAGGTTGAAAGTCCTTCATTATGACACTGAATGTAATTTCAGAGTTAGAGAAACTATACAGTAAGTACATAATGTGTGCAGCATACATTTATCCCACACAGTACCCTCATTAGCAGAGTCCTGAGCAGTATGAAGATGAACTTCAGCAAGTGCAGCACAAGGGGCACTGGCTGGAGCTGCCAGAAGAAAGTTAAAATGCCAAAGAAAATCAGCTGAGGTCGGGTACAATATTTCTAAACAAGTGTGGCTGTGGTGGTTGCTGGGATCCAAATTGGAAGGAAGATGCACAGGTGATAACTTAGGCTGGTGGGGCAGCTTGAATGGCAACCTAGCTGTAGGTAACTGCACAAGTTGGTACAACTTAAGTGTCTTTCAAAACATCTATTTACAAATACATTTCTTAAAATTTCCCATGGAGATAGAGGATATTAAAAGCTGAAGCCAATATTTAAGAGCTGGTTGCATTTTATCAATAGAGACCACAGGGAAGTGCAGTTTTGGAGTCATTGCCAATAGGAATGGATGAACAGGGATGATAAATATCACAGTACACATATTCTAGGAATGATATTTGCATACATTTATACAATACACTGCCTAAGAGTATATCTTACCTCGGTAATTTAGAATTTATTGGTTTAAAGTTTCAATATCTGAATGTTTGTTACTCATTCCAAACATCAAACTTACTATTGTGTAGCAAATATAAACATCTAGGAAATATACTACACATTTGAAGATGCTAGTCATCAAAGATAAGCATGTCTCAGCATTAGAAACCTATCTTAATAAGCTATTATTAGCTACAAAAAATAGCAAAGAAAAACCTCATCTGATTATTTCAATCTTAGTATAAATATGATTTTTCTAAAATTCAATTTCTATTCATTATTTTTCAAGTATTTCTAAAGAAGAAAAACTTAAATGAAACATTTTAACCAGATAAAGCACACATAACATAAAGGGATCACATAACAAGCACATGGGCTCCTGAATGAACGTGCTGTCTAGTTACTATTTTAAAATTAGAAATGTATGTATTCACTGTTTCCACTGTTGAGGCACATAAGACCAAAAGTAATATGACTTGTTGCAAAAAAAATAAATAGAGATTAATGACATGAGTATTGAGGTGAAAGGGACAAAATCACTAATCCCTAAACAATGAAAAAGAGGAAGAATCACAGTTTGACACTTATTACCCCAGACTAATCAAATCTACACTCATGAGAAATAAAACCTGAGAAGAGGAAACTAGGGATCTTAAAGGAAAAAAAAAATGAATGAAGCAAAATAATTCAAATAGGCTGTACATAACTACATAAATACAATCAGGCAGTTATTTTAATAATGCAAATGTGGTGGAGATAACCACAGAGAAAGATTTTAAAGGCAAAGCATTTGTATATAATCATATCTGCAAAGATATAAACATCAAAAGACAGTACAGAAGCTATCCAAGCACAGAGAAAGATAGAAAAATCAGTGTTTTGGTACAGATTCTATTTTGTAACAAGGAAACTATGTTCATACCGATGCTGACTACTACTGACTTGCAACATGGGTGACATAAACTATGCATAAGATAGAAACCACTTGTGAATCTGATAAGGGACAAAACTATCTCTGAAACAACAGGACATTTGAAACTGGCTAGAGATTAGTGATAAATACATATGGCTAACACTCTTATGAAAATGCTACTGCACTAAGCATATCATTACTTTAAAACTTTCTACACACTAACCAACTCTGTACTGATTAAAAACATAATCAAATAACATAAATGTGTCTATTTCTTTGTGAATATTTGCATTTATTTGAAAGAGTGCATCAGTTACCATGTAATACGCAGTTCCTTTGGAAAGCTGTCATTTACAAGACCATTTCTTTCTTCAAAAAGCTGTCATTTGCAAGATTACTTCATTTCTTTCTTCCTAAGTTAGTAATTCTTCTTCTAAATTTCTTGGCATTGTAATCATACTAATGGAAGGTTTCCTTTACTTTTATTTCTTTCAGCATTGTTGATTTCACAGTGAAATTTTACAAGCTTAGAAACTGCTCAAAAACTGAGACATTGCCACCGATGTCTTTTTTTTTTTTCAGGTTTCCTCAGACGTTATCAACACCACACAAGAATTTTAAACTGTAAAAAAAGGACCACACACACTTGTGTCCTGATGAGCTGGCTGTGGCAGAGGGGATCACTAGAGAATGGTTATGTTGCACTGTCCAAAAGTAGCACTTTGGTACCCATGGTTGCCCTGTGCTTGTACTAGAGTTAGTAGTTTGCACTGAGAGGTGTTGCGTATGTAACATACGGTACACATCAGCTTTACAAGTTCATCAAGATAAGTGTAAAATAGCTCACTAAAAGTTGCTGATTGAGATTCCCAAGAAGATGGCAGAGTGGCAAGCAGCAGAGAAAGTGGAGCTCTGAGTGGCTGTCCAAGATACTGGAATATGGCAATTCAAGGAAGACAAGAAGAGGGAAGAGGGTTCCTTCCACCCAGGAAGGATGTGAAGTGAGCATGGAAACCCACAGATAGAGTAAAGAGAGAAATTTCAACAAAGGAAGCAGCCAGAAGAACCCTCTCCTTGAATTGGGACTCAGTAAATGGGAGTAGTTCAGGCCTGGGTATACATGGTAACTACTGACAGTTCCACAAGCCTCTATGGAGAGATACAAAAGTGGAGTGATTCAGTGGATATGGAGGACTGCACTGTGTGGGGGCGAGTGTTTAAGCCTCAGTCATCCTTCAGGAGTGGGCAACTGGCCATCAGGCATCTTGCAGAGGCCCCAAGTGACTTCAGAACTCAGAATAACTGCTTGGTGCATCTAATGTCTTCCAGCTAATCTCTACCTCAGAGAAGGGGCACCAAATGTTCCAGGCTGAATAGGTCTCTTCTTGGTCCCTATATCCAGAATACAGCCTAAACTCCAGAGGAAATAAAGATGTAGTCTTGTTGAGATTATCCAGTACATGGCCATAAGGTTACTGCTGGGCTTTTGGGATAAATTAACACAGATGTTCAGTCTGTCTTCACACATTATCTACCAGTTACAGCACAAACTTGGAAGTGGAATTTTACTTGTTCTTCTCTGTTGCTTGATTTTGTCATTATATGCATGTGGGCATGGCTTTTAGTATTTTGGTGGTTGTTGTTTTGTTCTTTTCATTCATTTTTTTCTCTTCCCTTTCTGTCTTTTGCACCAGTTTCCCAAGTTAACATGATATCCCTTAGTCCTCTAGCTTTTCTTCTAATCTCTTCCTCATATTCCGCTTTTCTGTTTCTCTAATTCCTTTTAAATTTTAAACCCTGAGGGTAAAATTGATGTATTGTGGACTTAAACACTGCGTATCATTTTCTGAGTTCTTTTAGATTTCATTGTATAACAACAAATCTGGTTCATAGAGTTAAAGGTGGTTAAGTGGTGGTTACTTCAGTTTGACAATTTCTAGGATGCATTTGATGGTAACGTTGCTTGTAGTTCTTTTTTTTCCAGGGGTGCCATAGCTGTTTTAAGTGGCTATTGTTCCTGGTTTTCCAAGACTGAGATTGACTAGGGTTCTTGGAAGGTACTGTGGGACAGTGCCAAAGAAACAAGGGATAGGCCAAGCAGGTAGCAACTTCTCATTCTCTCAAAATTGAAGAGGTTGAATCTTGCAATGGACTCAAAACTTCCAAACCAGCTACACATGGAAGACAGAAGACATTCTCATTTCATAAGGGATTTTAATACTAGCAATAAGGTAATCACTATAGGCAATTTACAAGCATCAACTCAGAAAATAAACTTTAAAAAATAGAAAAGGAAATGAGAAGACACCTAAATGAGATGAAAGCTATGATGTTGGGCTCACTGAAGGCAAACTGTGGAGCCAAAGAGCTGGGGCAATCTGAATGCCACCCACCTTGCATCTCTGAAGTGGTAACAGCAAAGCAACTGAATGAGGCTAAAAAAAATTCAAAAATAATTTCTCAGATACCTGAAGAAATGGTATCCACAAGGAAATCCATGGTTAGTAATTCTGCAGCAGATACAGATTAAAAAATAGAGTAACTTAAGAAAATGACATAAGTTATGAGTGCCTAACATAGGAAAGAAATGAAATTAATAAGACAGATTCAAGTATAAGGCAAGCATGTCCACAATCTCCACTCTTAATTCAACAAAGTTCTGGAAACAGCTAGAGCAATTAGGAAACAGAAACAAATAAAAAGAATAATAATAGGAAATGAGAAAGATAAATTATCATCATTTTTCAATCACATGGAATTTTACACAGAAGACCCCCAAAACACTAAATGACTGTTGATTTTAATCAGCAAATTTTGCAGTGTAGCTAGATACAAAACCAACACTAGAAAGTCAATAGCCTTTCTGTACATGAATAAAAAACACTCTGAGAAAAAAATTAGGAAAATTACACTTTTTACTATATTACACAAAAAATACACCTACAAATCAATCAAATGACTTTATAAGGATGTAAAAGATCTCTACATTGAAAACTATTGTACTTTGAAAAAGAAAGTTGAAAAGGTTATCAGAAAATGGAAAGACATCCCTTGATCTTCAGTAAATAGAACCAATATAGTGAAAGTAGCCATAGCTCCAAAATGGTTAAATAGATTTAATGCAATTTTAATCAAAATTTCAACAACATACCTCAAAGCATTAGACAAAACAATTCTTAAATCTACATGGAGCCACAAGAGACATAAAATAGCAAACACAATTCTGGGTAGCAATGGAAAGACAGGAGGAATCACAACTGAAATTATACTATAAAGGTATTGTGATTAAGAACAGAATGGTGGGAGAAGACAAGATGGCCAATCAGTGAGCAACAAAATACAAAGCCTCCCAGGAGAAACAACTCATTTCCCAGAATAAAACACCCTGGAGAGACCCAGACAGAGGGAGATGGATCCTCTTGACCCAGGAACAAATTAAAATGTAAAAAAGCTCATCAAATACTTTGGGACTACAACTGAAACAGCTAAAAATTATGGGACACAGTGTTTTCATAGTGACCTGACAAGTTTGCACCAGCTTGAATCTGCACTGGCAGGAAGAGCCGCCCAAACTCGTTCCCACCGCCACTCACAGTTAGTGAGGCCAATGGAGAGCAGAGTCAGTGAAGGGACCTTCAGTAATCCATGGTCATTGCTGGGAATGAGGCCCCCCACATGGGAAGGGTGTGACCAAATGGGCAACATGTTGGAATCAGGCAGGAGGAGCCTGAACTGGGAATGACAGTGACTTCAGTTGGTTGCTCCCTCCCCAGAGCAGATTTGTGGGATTTGTTGGACTGGGCCACACCCCTGGCCAGGACCCAGTGAGCCATCCCAAATCAATTCCCTGCACCTAGCATGCCCTAAATGGGTGAAGGCACCCGAAGTTTGGCTGGCCCAATGGGGAGGGGCAGGCAAATGCAGCTGCTTACACCTCAGTGACAAGAGCAGCCAGGAGAATGTGGAGGTCCATCACCAGAATGCTTTGGAGGAAACATGGCCAACAGGGAAGGGGGCTGGGACCTGCACTGTAACCTGTGTGGAGGAAGTGAGGGCCATGACAGGAGAGAGAGGCAGGAGGAGACCCCCAGCCCAGAACCCTGAGAGCACTGATCCAGGAGAAGGAGAAACAAGGGAGACTGAGGGCAACAAACACACAACATCAGACATGGCTTCAAAGGACATTAAGAGATATCTTCAGGACCTTGTAGATGAGCTCAAAACTGAAATATTAAATCACGTAAAGCAAAATGTGAGTAGAGTAATAAAAGAAATGCTCTAGGAAGCATCTCTCAGGATGATACAGATGGGAGAAGGGAGGAAAACAAAAAAGGAGAGAAACATTTGATAAAGAATATAAAGAAAATATAGAATACATGAAGCAGATTCAAAGAGACTACCAGGAAATTAAAAACTCCATTGAAAGCTGGCAAAACACCTTAAAAGAAACTAAGGATAGACTATCAAAACTTGAAGACAAGTTGGCAGTGTGTGATTATGAAAGGAAAGATCTCTTAAAAATAAGGAAACAGGCAGTAACAATACAAAGGCTAGAAGATGACAAGAGAATCTACAATTTAAGATTAAGAAACATGAATACATACAGGTGAATTACAAAGGCTATTCATCAAAATGATTAAGGAAAACTTCCCAAGCATGGTAAAAGAAAGTGACATTCAGTTATGTGAGGCATACAGAACTCCAGCCACCTACAACCAAAACAGATCTACACCCAGACATACAATAATCAAGAAACCAAAAATTCAATATAAAAACAGAATATTAAAAGCCATCAGAGAAAAGAAACAGATTACCTATAAAGGTAAGCCCATCAGAATCACAGCTGACTTCTCAACACAGACCATCAGATCAAGAATAGCTTGGAGTGAAGTCTTCCATGCCCTAAAAGAAAATAATCTCCAGCCCAGATTGATGTGCCCTGCAAAACTGTCACTAGAAATTAATGGAGAAACAAGATGCTTCCATGACAAAGAGGAACAGGGGGAGTTTGTGACCACCAATCCAACCCTACTGAGAATATTGAAGGACATTCTAGAGAGAGAGAAAAAAATACCAATATTTTAGGAACAGTGTCAGAAAGGCCTTAGTGAGTGGGGCCGGCAGTAGAATGAAGGAGAAAACTAGACAAACAAAGGCAGAAGAATAGCATAGCAGAAATGAGGCAGAGAAGGATAACTAGAATCTCTAACATAGATGGCCTTGATACACTATATTGTTAATAGTGCACCAGGATTTAAAACCCACATTACTCACACTACTCTGCTTAGATGTATTATATTCTGTTCCAGTCATTCTACCTGTACTAGATTTGAGGGCACAGAGAGTAATCCTGAAAATAACAGGATATAATATGGTAATCATCCATAATTTCCTATTAACTTTATCTAAAGCTCTGTAAAATCTACACTGTTTTACCATGACTGATCATAATCAAATCTGGTTTGTTGGATCATTGTTTTGTATTGATAGATTTTATTCAAAGCTGTTATGATTGATAGTATCAAGTCTGAGAGTATAGGGAACTGTCCTTAAGATGACAAGATCCACTAGAATATCCACTATGGTTTGATTATTACCTGCCTTTGAAGTTTTATACTGTCTACAATATTTTATTTTTACGAATATTGTTATTTACTGCTATACTCAATTATACTTCTACATTCAATTATGCCTGATGATATAGACATTCTATTGAAGATAATAAGAAACAACAGTAATCATTGTAGATAACCTTGTATTGTGGTTTTATACGACTTTTTGGTTTCATGTTTTTATAGAAATTTGTTTTGTTCTGTCTTGCTATGTTTTGTTTTTCACATTAATACAGAAAGGATAGAAATCCATGTAGAGATTCATGCATGCATAGCTGTTTATACTCTCACTGTTTAACTATCTACTTTGTATGCTTTAATTTTGTAACTTGAACAACTATTTCTAAGAGGACAATATGTAATTTATTAACTAGTGATTTCTTATTGTTTATCTTTTTTTGGAATTCTGTTTTATCTCTACCCTTTACATGCTTTCGTTTCTCTTTAAATAAAAAAAAATTTAAAAAAGAACAGATGACTGGCAAAAAGAAACCTGAGGATCAAAGGAACACATGACAAGAAGCAGAAACTACAGCTGGCATGCTCAATCACCTGACCTTTGACAAAGTTGCCAAACATACTCACTGGAAAGAAAGCCTCTTTAATAAATAGCACTGGAAAACTGGCTTTGCACATGCCAACGATAAAATTGGACCCATATATCTCATCATACACTAAACTAAATTTGAGATGGATTAAAGATCCAAATATTAAAACAGAAACATTGAATCTGCTGGAATCTACAAATGGTAAAATTATTGAAGACAATAGTGTAGGCAAAGACTTTAAGAATAAAACCGATTGCACAAGAACCATCACAAAGAATCAACAACTGGGATTTTATTTTACTAAAAAGCTTTTTCACAGAAAGAGAAACAATCAACCTAAGTTATCAAAAGATAACCTAGAATCTGGGGAAAAATATTTGCCAGCTGTTCCTTAGACAAAGGATTACTTGTGAGGATATACAGAGCACTGAGAAGTCTCAAGTTTAAAGATCAAATCCAAAAGTCTCAAGTTTAAAGATGAAGCCCAAAAGTGCACATGTGAGATGAATACACACTTCTCAGAAGAAGAAATACAAAGAGCAAACAATTACAAATGACAAAGAATCTCTGGACATCCAAGAGATGGGAATTAAAACAACACTGAGATTTCATCTCAGTCCATATATTATAAAGAAGTCAGTTAATTATCAATGCTGGAGTGTGATCCAAGATCGCCAACTGAGTGGTAGCATGATAGAGAGCCTCTCTGAAAAAAAAAAAACAAAACAACTTAGATGCTAGAATCTAACAACATGGAGAAAGCCAGACAAAAGGAGAGGAATTCTCACGACTCAGGAAGAAACTGAGAAAAAAGAAAGAGAAAGAAAGAAGAAGTAGTGTGGTGAGAAGTAGTGTGGAACTGGGCAAGCAATGGTCACTGCACTGGGCACATCTTAGAGTCAGGCAGCTCACAGTTGAGCTGAGTTAGCAGCCCTGTCAAGAGTGGGTAGTTGGTGAGTTTGAGACCCTCAGCTGGAGGAGGTGCTGCAGCAGGGAATGGAAATGGAAATGGTGAGTTGAGCTGCAAGACCTTTGGTGAGTGATGGGAACTGGATTCCCCAGAGTGGGATGACCAGGTAGATGACATTTTGGAGTTGGGCAGGGCCGGCTTGAATCAAAACCTGAGGTGGTATTGGTCTACAGCTCCTGGTCCAAAGATTAATGGGATCTGCTTGGGCTGGGCCAGGCCCTTGGTTGGAACACAGTAGCCAGGGATGAGGATTTCCTGAGCCAGTGGCATCCAAGGGAACACACAAATGTGCTGAAGAACCCACTGGTTGACTGATGTAGGGGGAGGGGCCAGCTCACAGATGTACCTCGCAGATCAGCATTGGACTAGGGCAGCGGCACTTCCCTAGCCAGTGTGCTGAAGAAAAACTGTGGGCAGTGCAAAGGGCCCAGAGACCTCCACCGCCCACCCGTCTGAAGGGGGCCAGAAACATGACAAGACAGAGAAAGAGTAAAAGGCCTCCAGCCACCAAACCAGGGAAAGTGAGTCCAGTAGAGATAAATGCAGAGGAGGTTGAGGGCAGCAAACATGTAATATCAGACACAGCCTGATCAGAAATAAAGAAATACTTCCATGACCTCATTGATGAATTTAAATCTGAAATTCTAACTCAGGTGAAGTAAGATATAAGAATATTATTAAAAGAAATCCTGGGTAATCCTCAAGTAGACACAAATGAAAGAATGGAGGAACCCAGGGAAAGGAGATAAGCCTATGTTGAAGAATATAAACAAAATCTAGAATACATGAAACAGATCCAAAGAGAATATCAGGAAATTAAAAACTCCATTGTAAGCTGGCAAAACCTCTTAACAGAAACTAAAGACAAACTTTCAAGACTCGAAGATAGATTTGCAAAGTATGATCATGAAAGGATCTCTTAAAAATAACAAGGAACCAGGAAGCAATGATACAAAGGCTAGAAGATGACAAGAGAATTTATATCCTAAGAATAAAAAATGTGAATGAAGATGCAGGGACAAATACAAATGAAATAAAAAGGCTATTCACAGAAATAATTAAGGAAAACTATCCAAACATTGGTAACAGGAGTGAAGTTCAGATAAATGAGGCATACAGAACTCCAGCCAGCTACAACCAAAACAGATCTACACCCAGACATATGATAACCAGGATCCCAGAAATCCATCACAAGAACAGAATATTAAAAGTGGTCAGAGAAAAGAAACAGATTACCTATAAAGGAAAACTCATCAAAATCACAGCAGACTTCATGATGCAAATTATCAAATCAAGAAGAGCTTGGAGTGAAATATTCCAAGCCCTGAAAGAAAATAACCTCCAACCCAGATTGATGTACCCTGCAAAACTGCCTCTCAAAATTAATGGAGAGACAAGATATTTCCATGACAAAGAGGAACTGGGGGAGTTCATGACCACCAATCCAATCCTGCAAAGAATATTGAAGGACATTCTAGAGAGAGAGAAGAAAATCACCAGGGTTCCAGGAACAATGGCAGAAAGGCCTCAATGAAAGGGGCAGACAGTGGAATGAAGGAGAAAAGTAAACAAACAACAATGACAGAAAAATAGCATAGCAGAGATAAGACAGAGAAGACTGGTCATATTGCTGTTTTATCTTGACTGATTTTACTTAAATTTGGTATGCTTGAGAGTATCAAGTCTGAGAGTAGAAGCAACTACTCTGAAGATGACAAGATTCAATAGGATACCCATTCTGGTTTGATTATTAACTGCCTTTGAAGTCCTATAATGTCTCCAATGTTTAGTTTTTATTAATAGTGTAATGCAATGCTCAGTTTAATTATACTATGTTTGACGATATAGACAATTTTATTGAAAATAACAAGACACATCACAGTAACTACCATAGATCACCTAGCATTGTGGTTTTATATGTCCTTTTCATTTCGTGTTTCTCTAGGAATTTGTATTGTTGACTTGTTTTGATTTGTTTCTCCCTCTAATACAGAAAGGCAAGGTATACATTTAGAAAATTATACATATGTAGAACTTCTAAGTAGTTTACAAGAATGGATTATAGTTATTGCAAAGAAAAAAGAGAGGAAAAGAAAGCATTCTAAAGGATATAACTGCATGTATGTTTAAGTGTGTAGGACTGATAACCATATTACTAAGTTTTTGTTGGATAGATGAACAGAACTAGTGCAGTCTCACTGTTTAAATGTCCACTTTGTAGGCTTTACTTTTGTAACTTGAACAACTACTTCTAAGAGGAAAATATGTAATTATCAACTAGTGAATTCTTATTGGTTGCTATTTTTGTTTTTTTATTTTGTTTTGTTTTGTTTCTGAAATTTTGTATTATTTATACCCTCTTTCTGTTTCAATTTTTTTTCTTTAAATAAAAAAATATATCAATGCTGGAAGGGCTGTGGGGTAAAATGAACCCTTCTTCACTGTTGGTGGAATGGTAAACTGTGTGCAACCAATGTGGAAATCAAAGTGGAGATTTTTCAAAAAAACTAGTATTAGTGGTCCCATTTTACCCAGTTATTCCTCTTATGGGAATTTTCCCAGAAGAATTACTAACATAAAACCATAGAGAAATACGTGTACCCATGCTTGCAGCAGCACAATTTTCAATAGTAGAATTTTGGAAACAAGCCAAATGCCCATCAACTAAGGAATGGATAAAAAAGGTTTTTAACAATGGAGTACTATTAAGCCATAAAATAGGGTGAACTGCAAATTTTTATTAATAAATGGATGTAACTCTACTCCACGTTATAAGTGAAATGATCATGGGATCATGAATGGCAACATGGGATCTGAATGACATGGGATCTGAATGGCAACATGACTGTGGTACAGTATTCCACAAAATTTGATCTAATTTGTAAGATGAGGGAACAGTGGCCAGAAATACCATGTGTCCAGGTTTTTGCAGTCCTATGTGAAAACCAGAATTACATGGATCTTGTACAATAAGTTGTGCCCACATACCAATGGTGTCAGATAATATAACCAGACCCTAATTGATTCATTGATCAATTTCAGGTTTTGGTTATAACATGTATTCTAGCTTGAAGAGATCTTCATGTACTGTTTTCTAATGGGTGCAGCCCTAAAAGGATGGCCCACAGATAAGGCACAGCACAGATGATGGCCCCCAAAGTGCATGTGTAAAATAATGTCAGGGATAAGAGTAAAGTTGCAGTGCCTGATAGGAACCCTGATTGACAATGTCAGACTAGAGATGATGTCCAAATAAAACACAAGGAAGTTCTTATTCATTTAATTGATGGAAGCAGAAGACATATGATTGGGTCAGTCAATTATGAAAAGATTAGAGAAATTGCCCAAGACAAGGACAAAATTCATCCTTTATTTCTGAAGCCCTCTGCAGGCATACTGTTGTCATGCCAACTGACAGACTAAAGATGCTTTATTAGGAATAAAATTTTTTGGCTAGTATGCCTCAGATATTCACAGAGAACTTCAAGGGTTTGTCACCTCTCAAGGGTCCTTAATCAACAATACCCTATATTTTGATGCCATTCTCCAGACACCTCTTGCATCAACATGGGTGACTGTGGTATATCATAGAGAATACCAAAGTCTTTCAGATCCAATAGCCATTTTAAAACTCTTTGCAGAGAAGACCATCAAGGAGGCCACTAATCTTTCCTACTACAGTACAAAAAGCAAAAACTTTGTCCTTTCCCCCTTTACTCTAGCCTACTCATGCTCTGATTATCAACAATATGAAAACAACCCTGCAAAGAACAGGTGGTTCCTAGCTCAAGTAATATCTCTTTTCGCTGCCTCACAGGCCTACTCTATCCCTTCATCTCCCCATGATAATATTTATTATTATAAAATGATCTTACAAACCTTGAGGCTCTCTAGTTAAGCCATTTTTTTCTTTCTCTTCCTGGAAGGTCCCACTTCTGACTATATGTTCAGTGTTTTTTCTTCCAGGTAACTATGACTCAGAGATCCCTGAAGTCCCCTCCTTTTCTCACACTCCAATCACAAGGTTTCTCCCCAACCCAGGGCTGGCAGATTGATTTAACCCACATGCCCTGGTGCAAAAGTTGAAGTATCTTTTGGTCTGGGGAAGTTTGACAATCTGAGGAGGCACTGAGAAGCAAAGGAGTTGATTGAATGAGGGTTTTTAAGTAGTCCAGTGATTAACATGACCAGTGGAGGCTAACAAGATTAGTATGAAATTACACTGGTTAAAGGTGTCCAAACAGAGACCCAAAAGACATATTACACTGAATAAAAATGGGGCTTGAAAGTTAGTTCTGAGTTAGTGGTTATTGGGGTATATATAGTCTTCATTAGGTGGGTAAAGACTTTCCTAACAGTTCTAAAAAAGCTTCAGCACTCATTGATTGTCTCTTAAATGACATATTCTCTTGACTTGGTTTCCTCACCTTCATTCAATCAGATACTGACCCCACTTGCATTATTCAGATTACTCAGGAAGACTCCAGTTCACTTGGGATACAAATGATACTTCACAGTCAATGTCTGTGTCAAACATCTGGAAAAGTAGAAACAACTAATGGCCTCCTTAAGGCTTCACAAAGACTGATCCCTAATGCCCATTAAATTTCCTCATAATTCAAGCCATTCCTACAGGACCTACTGGGTACAACCCATTTGAGCTTTTCTACTCTTCATTTTTATGATTGGTCAGATCTGAGACCAGAGGCCTCTGTTATTGGAGATTATCTACCAGATTTACAATAAGATCGAAAAAAATACAATGTACTGATAACTTTTCTCCTGCCTTCTGATACTTGCCCTACCATGATAACCTGGCTAACAAATTGACTTTGATTAAACTCCTCATCTCTGCAGGCAAACTGGAAGGGACCTTTCAGAGTCTTCTGTAACACTCCAATGGTGGTCCATGGGCAACACTCCCTGTAGTGGATTCACCATTCCAGAATAAAACTGTGTCCAACTGACAATTCACCTGGCCTCCCCCTTTATGAAAGGTGCAAATAATCTCCCCAACATCCTTCAGGCTGATCAAAATTCCAGAAAACACCTAAATGTGCTGTCCCTGTACATCATACCATTTCATCTATTTTTTATTTGATCAATTTATTCTGATTTGACATGGTTTCAACATCAGGCTCCTACTCTTCAGTCTTTCTACAGCTACATAGATGATCTCCTTTTCTAGGTTGCAGTGTATGACTTCTCCTCACAGGAAGTTATATTATTTATCACTTTTGTTTCCCTTCTCCTGTTTGCTCCTCTATGTGGAGGCACATGACAAGGCAGAGCCCAGAGACCCTCTGTTCATATTAGGCCTCTTACTGAGAGTTCTTTTTTCCAATCTGTTAGTACTGTAACTCAGTTGTTTTTGCATCCAGAATGGAATCACTTCCTATGTACACAATCACGTTCACCAATATAATCCCCCGATTCCCCACAGATGCTCTCAGACAAGTCTGCCCACAGGTGTCCAACTGTGTATACACAACAGAACAGCTTACACATACCTTACTCAACTGGTCTAACCCCTCTCTGGTTAGAACCCCTCTTTTGGTTCTGGGTCTTCACATCTGCTATCCTTTGTGGGACCATGTCTGTTTTGCCCCAGATATGAGCTAGCAGAATTCTCACCAAGACTGCATACAAGACAGGTCTCCATTTACACATACTAGCCTTTGGGAGATGTGGCCCTCCTTTTTCCTTGTGATTTTCCTTCACTGATGCTGTTCAAAGAGGTAATGCACCATCCTAAACAGACTAGCTTTTACAAACTTGCTGCAAAGTTCTCAATCTTTATTAGACTCAAATAAGACTATATATACCCCAATAACCACTAACTCAGAACTAACTTTCAAGCCCCATTTTTATTCAGTGTAATATATCTTTTAGGTCTCTGTTTGGACATCTTTGACCAGTGTAATTTCATACTAATCTTGTTAGCCTCCACTGGTCATGTTAATCACTGGACTACTTAAAAACCCTCATTCAATCAACTCCTTTGCTTCTCAGTGCCTCCTCAGATTGTCAAGCTTCATTGCTTAACAAACACTTTGGTTTCTGCAGTGGCTGCCATTTCCCCTATGAAGGGAAGGCTGATCTCAGAGTCCAACCCAATGTTACACTTCAAACATTATCTGGTAGGAAAAAGTGTTTAAGTGCTTGAGTTCCAAATAGTCATTTTAAATACAGCACAGCACTTGTAGAAGGTGGTCATTAAACAATGGAGAAATTACTATGCTTCAGTGATCTATAATAAGCTCTGCTTTGACTAGCCACATGGCCACTCACTCATGATGCTTCCTAGGAATTAGGGAGCAGTATTATGCTTTTCTCTAATAAAAGCTTTCCTATCATTATCTTTTGGTTTGTTACCTAATCCCACATTATTGTGAGAACAAGACTTCTCTTTTTATTATTGTAAGAAGAAGTAGGACACAAATTATTAAGGTAACAATATTTTTGGTTGCTGAGTGTGAAAATCAGGGTGAGTTCACTGCATACTTGGCAAAAGCACACCACTCAAGTCAGATCACATGTGATGTTAAATCTTTCTTTGAATTCTCATGATCCTTCCATAAACTTGACAATGTGGGGAAATATTGGAAACTTGGGAATTCACCATGAGTATAAAAAGGCAGAGGTCTGAGATGAGTTGTGGATGGGAGAACCTACACTACAGACATTTATGAATGTCAGAGCCTCCAGATCTGCTGCTGAAAGGAAGGAGACCAGGGATATAGCACAATGCAGATACTGCTACAGACTACAGCTGCTACAGACATTTGAGTCAGAGTCAGTACCTCTACTCTCCCTAGGCTGGTTTAGGTGTGGCTGTGCCTGGTGCCACCCAAGACAGCATGGTGGGTTGGTAGTGTCACAGCTGTGACAGGGTACAGGAAACTCTGAACTAACACTGACACAGAAAAGGGAAAAGTGGACAGAAGCACCAAAGACCAGGAGAACCACAGAGTCTGAACCTAAGAAGAGAGGCTGTACATCCCTCTAAGGAGGTCCGGCCACTTCCTATCTGACTTCATCCCAATTCCATATCATCCTCTGCTTCTGTCACACAACATCACCACTGCATAACCAAGATCTCCCAGAGTCCTTTTCAAGAAGGCCACAGTCAGCAGAAGTCACAGAATGGTACCTCCAAGGATGGGGTTGGGCCATCAGCAATGTGCTAAGGACATGCACTTTCATGCAGAGATATCAGGAAAAAACTTCCTACTTTGGCCAACCTGAGTGGACACCTCATGCAAACTGTGCCATTGCTCTCCCTCAGAGACAAGAATGACAACAGAAACAAACCCCTAAGTGCAAGAATGAGGCCTAAATAAAAGATTGTAACCAAAAAGCTTGTGAACCAGGTTCTCCTCCATGATGTTTGCTTTGCCTCCCTTGGGAAGCATTTGTGAGCTTTGATTCTGGTTTGACAGTTTTCTTAAAGGACTCAGTGAGCTCTTCCTAAAAATGAATTTCAGATGTGTTCAAAAGATTACAGGGTTAATGTCCTAGCAAACAATCAATCTTCTAATGTTTGTAAATATCCTGAGGCCAGATGAGGCCAGGAGACAATGGAATAGAGGGCAGGCTGGCAGTTTGAAATGGTATTTGGGAATGAGGCAAGCTTCACTGTCAAGATTTTCACACTATTTCAAACTCTTCATTTTATGCCAAGAAGATGAATATGTTCTCTTTCAAAAGAAACACAATTGTTTCATTAAAAAATGTTATAGTTAAGATTAAGTAGTATTCTGTAAATGAGTAAAGATGGAAGAAAATGAAACATTGCAACTCCCTTAAGATAGGATTCATACTTCATTCAGGGTCATAAAAAGCCCTGAAAACTGAAGCTAAACACATATCCAGTTGAAACAGGAAGCTGAGCCAGTTAGAAATGTTATAGGCAATCAGACAGGGCTAGGTCCTCAAAGAAGCTGACACAGAGCACCAGATGTCTGATGACCTTGGAGGACACACACACCTCTTGCCTCATGCCAGATCTCAAAACAAAGGATCAAACAAATGCATCTACATCCTGGAGACTGATATTCTAATTAGTTCCCTCTCCCCCTGGAGCCACTATCCCAACCCTCTAGGGTAAAGGTCACAACCCCAAGAATGCCTGCTTTCTACGTGACTTGCTTTCCCATTTGTCCCTAATGCAATCAATTTTACCTGAACTATTGATCTTATTGGCTAACTATAGTTACGTCCCACCTTAAGCCCATCTGCCTTGTGAGTTTCCTGTCTTCCCCCACCTTGAACCCATGGTTTTACTCTATAAAAGTTCTGGGAAAAAACAGAGTCCTGGGCAACCCACTCAGGACCCTCTTCTGTCTCTCTTCAGACAGAAACTTTCTCTCAATAAATATATTCTACTTTTCACCTCTGTTATTCCTAAAATTCATTCTTCCATTTTAGAGAACATGAACTCATGGACATAGTAGGTTGGGCATTTCATTCACCTATATCACAGTGATGGGGGCCAGACTAGATGCTAAAACAGAGCCCTATGCTTGATCCACTTGGTCACTATCCAGTGATGCACAGGGACACATAAGGACTTGAGACTGTAATCTCTGTAGGCCTAGTAGTTTCCTCCTCACAGGTAGAAATTCTCTGCCATTCAACACAAATATTCCTGAAAGAAAAACAATTTGGAGTCATGTGATACACTCATTTACAATCAATTGTGTCAAAAAATGTATAGGATATTTGTTAAGCCCACTTATAAGTTCCTGGTTGAGTCATGATAGTGTGACCTCAAAAACAAAATCTTTCCCCTTCCTTTAAAGCTTCTTCTCTAAGCTCTCCAATTCCTGTTTCTCATAAATTAGTTACTCTTTTCCTTGTATTTACTATGTTTCCACAATACCAAAAAAAAATGTTTGTCAATGCCTTCTGGAAAAAAAAAATCCCTAGTATCCCTAAATGTGCTAACTAGATACAAAATCATGAGAGATTCCTCTTCATGTACACAAAACTTCATACACAGTCTCTTTTGTTTGTAAATTATTTTTCTAGGTCCCTACTTCACCTGCATCAGAAACTCACATGTTTCAGGTCTCATTTAAACATTACCATTTCCAGACACATCAAATATTAGTTAACACCTAAGGACACCTGGCTTACCTTGTCACACTTTAACCTGTCATGTTCAATGTAAGAGAATGTCTCAATCTGAGCTATGAGAAAATGAAGGCAGAGAAAAACTTCATTCTTAGTCATTGTTGTCTCTGGGCAACTACAATATTTCCATATCAAATGAGTAAGAAAACATGAGGAACTAGAAGACAAAGTTTCTGTGAGAATATGAAAGAAAGGAATGAGAAACTAATCATTTCAACAAAAAGGTGGCATTTTGATCAAAAGTGCTTGATACACAAAGGAATTTCCCAGGCAATGTCAAAAGCAACACCGATGGTAGAGAAATCAGTCTGAAACAATCTTGAGCATGAAAAGAAGTCATCATTAAGTACTGTGTGAATGTAGGTCACAAAGGAGCAGAAACCTTCTGGGAAATTTAATCCTTTTGTGCTTGTAGGAGACTTGTATGAGGTTCAGGCACCATTTAGAGGTTGATGGGATATTTTAGATGGAATAAGGGGGAATTTTACTTCAATTCTTGTAGATTTCAGATACTTCTCTATGGCTCTGCTAATAAATTTTTGGTGAAACAAAATGTGTCTCATGTATATTTCTTGATGGAAACAAAAATCTGTCAAAGACCCTAGAATGAGTTGCAAACTGTTGGTTAATAAAAACAAAGATTGCCTCTATGAACTCACATTTTACTTATAATCCAGGTGCAGAGGCCAGACTGCAAAAGCATCAGTATTTCAGGCTCTAGTATGGAGTTCATGTGGTATTAGGCCATATTATGGAGGCTCCCAGTATTTATGATTTGTTATCAATTCAGAATCTAAACAATGTTCAAAATCAATTTTTAGTTTTCCATAGGTTTCACTTTATGTGAAAAGGAAGTGATAACATTAGTGTAACAGGCTAAGAAATAAAAATCCGATCCAATTAATCAAGGGTAAAGAAGTTTTATTGCTAAGACTGGCAACGCAGTCACCTGGTAACCGGTCTAGAGACTGCGCGCCTTACAACTAAGGCAGCTTGTTTTTATAGAGGAGCAACGCAGCTGATTGGTGGGTAGGCTGATAAGAACATGGGGAGTGAGCTGGTTGGTCATTTTAGGGCGGTAAAATTTCAAAATTTAGGGCGGCAAGTGAAGCGTCATTTCGGGGAAAAGGAAACTTTTCTAAGAAACAGAAACTCACTCCAGAAACAGAAATTTATCTTGTGACTAGAACAAGGACTTAAATCTAAAATGGCGGCGTATACAGAACAAGTTAAATCTAAAATGGCGGCGTGGGTAGTTAGTGGATGATCTGAGTATTACAATTAGGTTTAGGCAGATCTCAAGAGAGACACAACTTATCTTTTTCCCACCAAAGTAGCATTTTGGGTCTTTGGACACTTAAAATCCAAAAATGGTCCTAATATCATCTCATACATAATCATATTACACGCATCTGAGCTAGTAACAAATATTATAGGCAGTCAGTCAGGGCTAGGCCCTCAAAGAATCTGACACAGATCACCAGATATCTGATGACCTTGAAGGGGAAACACACCTCTTGCTGTGGGCCATATCTCAGGACAGAAGGCAAAACAAAAAAAAGCGCAACCACACCCTTAAGTATCATGCTTAGTGATTAAGTCTGGATCACTTTGAGAAGCCAATAGTCACCATCCCAACCCCCTATAGGAAAACTCATTGATCCAAAGAATGCTCACTTGCTATGTGGCTGGCTTTCCCATTTTTGCCTGATTGGGTCAATTTTACCTGAACAATCAAACCTATTGGTTGACCATAGCTCTGTCCCACCTCATGCCCATCTGCCTTGTGAGTTCCCAGTTATCCAAACTTTACACCCACCTTACCTCATGATGTTACTCTATAAAAATCCCTAGAAAATACAGATTCTTTGGCAACTCACTCAGGACAAATTTTGCCTGTTAGACAGAAGCTTTCTTTCTCAATAAATATGCTCCTAAACGCCATTGTTCATAAAATTCATTTTTTGATTTTAGAAAACACAAACTCATTCTGGACATATAGTAGGTTGGGAGTTTCATTCCCCTATATCAATAGTAGTTATTTGATCAACCTCACATGATAGCACAAAAGCCTGAGGCTCATTAGCAGGAAATTATCAGACACAAGAGACTTAATACAGTCCTCACACTCTCCTGGACAGCATCTCTGACTTGGAAGAATTATGTGAGCTTTAGTCTATGTACTGTCATGTCCTCATCTGTGGGCATCAGCATGAATCAGGAGACAGCTTTGTGTATTTGGACAGCAATATATGCTATGTATCACTTTTGACATTGTAAAATATTCAGGACATGAACACATCAATCAGGATTTTATATAGGCCAAGTAGAGTGTGTCACATCACTGCTCTGTCAAGAGAAACCATTTTTCTCCCCAGTACTGTGCATTCCTATTAATTTTGATACAACACTCAAGCACTTATTCTACAACATTTACCTTGATACTGCCTCAGAAAGCTTTCATGGGTTACAGAAATCAGCTAGTTTTCTTACTTTTACTAATTCAATGCAAAGACAGAAGACTATAGACAAAGGCCCCTCACAATAGCAGCCATAATAAAGGTGTGAGTAGACTTTAAGCCTAATAAAATCAAATGATAAATGATTCTTCTCTAGGAAATAACTGGATCTAGAGAAAAAGACAAAGGAGTGATCCAGGTGATGCGAACACAGCCTGAGAAAGGTCAAAAGGGGACCAAAGAGAATACAATTACAGGCAAATGCTGCAGTAAAAAGAATATTGAGAGACATGTTAAAGCATAGAATTAATACAATGCATATTAAACTTCCTGAAATATTATTCTACAAAATATTTTAGCCTATCAAAGTCTTAAGAAAGATGAAACAAAAACAAAATTGATATTGTAGTCTGTTCATATTCCATGAAAGTGCACTTCAGAGTGTTTAAAGCTCTTTGGAGTCACACATTAAAGAAGACTTTTTGATAATGAGTAAAGCACTGTATCCTGGCTCTTTCATTCAAGCATTCCTAAGATCAGTTCTCAATATATACCTGCTGTCACCCAGTCACTTAAAGGTTGACCTATGTCTTTTCCAAATTTTTTTCTGAACACAAATATGTGTTACTTGCTGAACACTAAACATTTCTCAAATGAGAAATTATGGGCTCAAAATTCAATCTTTGCACCACTCATAATTACCACAGTTATGTTAACTTCAGTGCCAAATACAAATGATCTCCCAAAAATGTAGGCTGCAGTTGAAATCATGTGCTGTTATGTTTGTCATGAATCATTATCCTGAAGGAATCAAATAATGCCACACTGACTTACCCTATTAACCAAAATAAAGATACAGCCTTGAAGAAACATATGATAAGAGGGTTGATATTGTTAGCATTCAGAAAATTACAACAGTCTTAGATCTATGTTCTAGAATTTGAAAGAAAGGGAATGTTTCAAAAATAAATTATACTGTAGATAATTAATCTTTAATGTAGATGAACATATCTGTAATGCTCAGACCATTGACTAACCAAATGCGCCACCATCTTGTTCTGTATGCGCCATTTTAAAATTAAGTTTCTGTTTCCTACTTAAGTTTCTGTTTCATAAGTTTCCTTTTCCCTAAACTGATGCTTCTCTTGCCACCCTCAATAACCAACCAACTTTCTCCCCGTGTTCTTACCACCCAGAATTCATCAGTCATTGCTAGTTTTGTCCTCCCCATATCCACTATAAAGGTAACCACCCTTAGTTGTTAGGCGCGCAGTCTTGAGATCCATCAACAGAGACTGCGTCGCCAGGCTTTGCAATAAAACTCCTTCACTCTTGATTGATTGGCTTTCATTTCTAAATCATCATTGCACCATTACAATATCTATAGCAGCAAGACTCTAAGGACATCTTTCAGAATGGTCCTATCTTATGTGCAACATAAACAGAGTACAGCTTTCTTGATATGAAAACTTAGAGCTGAATTTTAGTTTAATTGATAAATCCCCATTCTGTTAGATTTAGTGACCCACACCTGTAATAACAATATTATGGGTGGCTGAGGCAAGAAGATTCCAAGATCTGTACCAGCTTGGGTATCAGAGTGAAACCAAGTCTCAACATGTAAAAAAATCATAAACATTATGTAAAGGGATCATTTACTTTAGAATGAATGTCCTTGTTTACTAACCAGCACAACACACAGATATATACACACACAACTGGGATCTTTTGTGTAATTTTATATTAAATACACTCCCTTTATGCAATCTTATGTGTTGAAATTGTATTCAAAAAAGCAACAGACTGAAGTGATGGAGGAATTAGGGACTAATCAGATCACGAGGTTAGAACCCTTAATAATGATATGATTGCAATTATGAGAAATGTAAACACTTCCTGCCTTGAAAGTACATAATGAGAACACACCAAGTTTAAACCATGTCTTACTGCACAATGAAGCGGTGTGTGCCTTGACCTTGAATTTACAAGCCTTCACAACTCTGAAAATTCATTGTTTGTAATAAGTGAAATAAACATTGATATTGTAATAATGATGGCAGAAATACATAAAGAGTGGCTATCAATATTTGCTTAGTTAGTCACTGATATACTGACACACATGGAATGGCCAGCTAGTCAAAAACAGCAAGTCCGTTGCTCTTTCAACCTGAGTAATGTAAATAGCCAGATGAAGATGTTTCTCAACTTTCTCTCCTTCACTAAATCACATAATTACTGGCAGGGAAATCAATTAAAGTTCAATAGATTGCTGCTTCTCTCAGTCAGTGTCACAATATTTAGATGAAGGCTATCACAAAAATAAATCTTTACAGGCAATTCCAAACTAAAGTATCAAGAGGCACACAAGTATCTCAATATAATACTGTGAAAACTTCAATAACAAAATCTTCAGTAAATGGAAAAGAGCATGCAATATTTCCCAAAATGAAAATACTTAACCCTCAAAATTTGTAGAACATTTTCAAAATATTGACTGGCATGGATGGAAAGCCCTGATGATATAATGTCAATAATTTCCCAAAATATATCCTGCAAGGAATTCTTTGACATTTCTAATGAATGAAGTATAAATTTTATTAACCTATTTAATATTTGTTAGAAACTAAACTGGTACAAAACTATTCTCTCTGCAGTAATATATTGATATACCTAATCAAGCAAACATTACTTTTACACTGTGGATCCTTTGAACATGCTCAACACATTTGCTTAATCTGTGTTTGGGGAAATATATATATAACATAACCCAAGTTTCAGAATAAAACACTAAAATCTCATGGACTTCAATGAATATAGTCCACTGTAATCACTAGTTGTTCAGCATCAGGGTCCTGTTGCTGAAGGGCAGTGATTCATCATTGCTGTCCTCCAGCATGAGCAAGTAGTGTACCATACATCACCAGTGCACAGAAACAATAAACTAGAAAACCAAAATAAAATTTCCACTAAATGATTGTTTTGTATTTTTCAGAAGATTTTTTTATAGGGCCTAGGGGATGTTAAAAAGTTACTGTCTATTGGATATAAATCCGAAAATTTGTATTTTGTATTGCAAGAGGGTCTTACTCAATTCTTCATGTCAATTGTTGTAACACTTGCTGTTACAGTTCCCCAAGTGGTGGAGAGTAAATGTGTGAACTATCACATCTCACTGGTATTTACTTTACCCAAGCATTGAAGTTTGGTACATCATGGTGGAAAAAAAAAAAAACAACAAACTTAAACTGGCTTAGTGACACATGTGTATTGTGCTCACATTAAAAGAGTTACAAACATTATCAAAAATTCATATCACCTAGGGCAACCTTATAAGATCTGATCTCAAAAGTTTTTAGAAAATTAAAAACTTAGAGTCAAATTCCAGAGTTCAGTCCCTATACAAACAAAGAAAAAACCAAGCATGCTGAGTGTGGTAGTGTACACCTGTGGTCCCACCTCTAATGAGACTGAGGCAAAAAGACTGCTATGAATTTGAGGTCAGCCTACACTACAAAGTGACAGCCTGTCTCAAAAAATAAATTAATAAATTAATCATCAATAGCACCTAATAATCTTTAATACACTATGAATGCATCCTGTCATTCTACTTCAGCTATGGTGTCCACATAAATTTTAAACCTAAAACAAGGCCAACTTCCTAATTTCAGTTTTGACCTCAAAACTGATGCCATGAGCTGACCAGTCATCGTTTCTTATTATTAAACTCCCTTCCTTTCTTCGAGCCTGTGACCTTTGCCCACCTCACAGAACAAGCAAGCACAGAAGTCTGCCTTCATGCTTACCCTAAGAACAATCTGAGTTTCAGAGATCTTTTATATTGTAGACACTACTATTGGCTAAACAAAAAACACTTTATAGCTAACCATTGATATGCAGCACAACTTTCATTTCAGGCTTTTACCCTACTATATAAATCCTTTGAAAATCTAACTCAAGCAGCATCTTTGTATTTTAAAAAATTAACAATTAGGCCAAGAACTATAGCCCTTAATATAGAGATGATTTGCTGGCTCCATTCTGCCCACACACATATCACATATATATAACATAACCCAAATTTCACAATAAAATACTAAAATCACATGGACTTCATTGAATACAGTCCACTGTAATCACTAGCTGTTCAGCATCAGTGTCCCTCCACACTGCAATACAAGGTGTCTCTCAATGTGGGTTTAATAGGCAGCCCCTTCTGGAAGTTGTCTCTGGCAGGTATACTTTCCCCTTCCATTGCTAAAACTTTAACACCCACTATATTTTCCTCAGTTTTCTAACTCTGTGGCAGAACTCACTTAAACAGTCTAATTGTGAGTGGAAGTATCAGCTACATAATTAAAATTTCATATTTCTTTTGCATTGCTCTGTACAAAACTCAGGATCTCACTGGTTTGGCAGGTGTTCCTCCACTGGGGCACATCACCACACTTTTATGAATTCTTAGGACCTTTCTTAATATCTAATAGGGGTTTAGAAATGTAGGAAGATAGTTGAAATTTAGAAGATCACTACAAAATTTAAAAAGCAGAAGTTTGAGGAAGAGTTGTGGGTATGAGACCCTGCATCACAGATATTTATAACCATCATAATTTCCAACTCTGCTGCTGACAGGAATGAAACCAGGGACCTAGGTCACCACCACTGCTTCCACCCCCAGTTTGCCTCTGAGCCTAGATATCCCCTGAGGCCCCTCCTCTTCCCAGAATGGTGCAGATGTAAATGAAGTGGTGAGTTTCTCAAGAGGGCACTCAGCCTGGTGGTGTCACAGTGGACAAAAGTTCCTTAGAACTCCAAACTGGCCTTGCTCTAGCAATGTTATAGGCAGATAAGTTAAATAGAGATATTCAAGGCAGTCAGTGAGGGCTAGAAGGGAATACAAACACCTTCCACTGTAGGCCAGATGTTGAGATAAAATGGAAGACAAATACATCTCACATTAAGTATAAACATCAGGGATTGATATTCTACATAGGTATCCATCACCTTGAGTAGTCAGAAGAATCCACTAACCCAACTCCCCACAGCAAAGATCCTGCTGCCACTTCCCTTCTGCTATCTTCCCTATTGCATCCCAATTTAATCAATTTTACCTGAGCAACTAACTTATAATCTTATTGAATGAACATAATTCTGTCCTACCTCATGCCTCTAAACAGTGCACATTCCCATTTCCCCCTCTTTGGACCAGCCTCAACTCATGGTTTTTCTCTATAAAAATCCCTACAAAAGTCACCATTCTCGGAAACCCATTGGGCATACCTTCTTTCTCTCTGTCTGTCTCTGTCTTTTCAGACATGATAGATTCTGCCAGTTTTGGGCTTAGCTACTATGTCTAATATGACATTCACCCAACTTGGTACTGGTCCCAGAGAAGTAGCTTATCTCTCCAAGATTATCTCTTGTGTTTGTTTTTCTCTCTATCATGATAAAATTTTATCAGGACCCAAGCTTTCTTTCTCTCAATATATACACATTCTGCTTTAAACCTTAATGTTCCTGAAATTCATTATTTGATATTAGAGTACATGAACTCATACTGGACATCTATTAAATTGTGAATTTCTTACCCTTCTGTCAGCAAGGGGAAAAAGGAACAGAGAATTGATTCAGTACCCATCTGACACTGTATTAGGATCTGGAGCTAACTTTGGAGACTCTTGCCACCAGATTTATGTTTTTTTTTTTTTTCCCCCTCTGGTATCAGAATTCAAACTCACAATCTCATGCTTTTTCAGGCAGGCACCTCTGAGCTATATCCAAGGCCAAAAACAACCAGTTAGTTCTCAGCAACTCTAAACAGACCTCTTTCAGATTCCACCCCATTTTAGAGCTCCTGTCCCACAGCATCACCATCGCATATCTTAAGGGTCTCCTAAGGTCTTTCCTATGCAACCTGTAGCTTGTAGAAGTTACAGAAAGCAGCCCATCCTGCTGGGGTCCTCTCCACTACATGCAAGGGGCAAATGCTTTGGCCAAGTGACACCAGAAGAGCCTTCCCCCTTTGCCTCCTCTGATTTGACAGTATATACAGTTTGCTCCTTCTTCATTGCTTGCCTTCTGCTCTATTGCCATCTCCCAGCCAAATAGGAAAGAGAAACTAATCTTTACCTGCAAGAGTGGAACCCAGGTGCAGGACTGTAAATCAGAGACTTCTGGACCAGGTTCTCTTATAAAATGTTAATCTCATCTGGCATGCCTAATAACTTTCACTTAAAGGCTTTACCCTGAGATCTCAGAGTTGATGTTATTTTCTTATAGGACTCAGTGGAGACTTTTCTTGAACATGAGTCACAAATATGTTCAGAAGGTTCTGATATAGTGGAATGAAACTCCCAAACTACTGCCTGTCAAGTATGTGTTCATGTTCTCTAAAATTAAGTTTAGGAACAACAGAGGTTAAGAGTGGAATATATTTATTGAGAGAAAGAAAGCTTCTGTCTGAGAGATAGACAAGGGGTCCTGAGAGGTTTGCCAAAGAATCTCTCATTTCTAGGGACTTTCATAGAGTAAAATCATGAGATTAAATGGGTCCAAGATATGGGGAAGTGGGGACTCACAAGGTGGGCATAAGGTTTGACAAAACTGTCACCAGCCAGTAACATTAATTGCTCATGTAAAATTGATTAAATTAGGAACAAATGGGGGACCAAGTCACATAGTAAGTGGGCATGCTTAGCAGCAGTGGCTCTTCTTGTATAGGTAGGGATACTGACCTCTGGTTGCCTCAGAGTCAGAGAAGTATTCAGACTGTTGATCCTTAGGATGTGGTTGTGTTTGATTTTACTTTTTTCTTGAGATCTGGCCCACGTGGGAGGTGATTGTCTTTTCCAAGCGTGCAAGTTATCTGAACTTCTGCTCTGCTCCTTTGAGGGCTCAGCCCTGTCTGAGTGCCTATGTTACTTCTAACTAACTCAGCTGCCTGTAACAGTTTGAGGGCCAGTAAACAAGTAAAGACTCAATCACTTTATATTACAAAACATCCTGAGTGTAGGCCAGCCCAAGACACAATACAATAGAGGAAGAACTGGTTGTTTGAGAGGTCAATATTTGGGAATATAACTGGATTTGTTCTGAAGATTTTTTTTTGTCTTTTTGAGACAGGGTCTCATCATGCAGTTCAGCCTGGTCTTAAGCTCACTTTGTAGCCTAGGCTGGTCTCAAACTCACAATGATCCTCCTGCCTCAGCCTCCCAAGTGCTAGGATTACAGGTGTGAGCCACCATGCCCAGCTCCTGCTCTGAAGATTTTGCACAATGTCTTTCCATCTATTAATATTCATCTATGAAAATGAATATCTGCCCCATAAAAGGAAAACAAAACATTAGGATTAAACCATAGCAATATTCTGCAAAAGAGAAAAAATGAAAAAAAAATTTGAACTCTTCACACAAGCTTGGTGCTCATCCAGGGTCAAATCCCACCACACCCATTTCTGCAAATAAGCATACTAGAAATAAGAGGATCAGAAATACAGCCCCACTGTTCATCCACTGAACCATTTCCTTGTGATGAGAAGGAAAACATAAGGACTTCCCACTGTAATTTTTCAGTCCTCCCAAATTGAAATTTTGCCTCTTTCAGGACATTAATCTTCCTAGAAGGAACATATTGCCTGGAACCACATGATATTTCTGTTAACTCATTTAGCTTAAGAGATGCATAGGATATGAAAAGTGTACCCTTCTTTGTGTCTCTGGTGAGTTAATGGAAGTTTGGTTTGATCAACTAAACCTGGTCCCTGGTTCCTTTCTCTTTGGCTCCTTCTATACTTTGGCTCCTGAGGCTCATAAAGTAGTTACCAATTTTTTAAATTTCTATCTGCCAAGATGTTTCTATATTGGAAACAGCCAAAAGCAAACTGTAACCTGAAACAATGAGACAAAAGTGAATCTATTTTTCTTAAATTCTGTGACTCAGGTAGTTCATGCCTGTAGCTAAGTAACTAAGTACATAAATTAGTACATGAAAACCTAATAAAACTCACTTAGGCGTCTCTGATAAATAACCTTCCAAATGCATCAATTACTTTGATACTTAATTGAGGACTGATGCTTTCTAATATTTCATAGAAGGAATTCACTGGAGATGTGCTCTAGCACAGTGGGTACCAATCAGAACCCTGTGCTTGTCCTTGCTTCTGGGTTGTCATGAGGTGACCAGCTTTCTTCTAGCACACCATTCTCTAATTCCAATTATAGGTAACCCAGTTTTAATTCAGTTTAAATATCTGTAATTATTTTAATCTTTCTTTTGTTTTCTTATTTATTTTTTATTTTTGGGGCATGGACTCAGACACCATTAGGTTTCCCTATATCCTAATTTGGAGATTCTTTATATGATATTCAGGAATAGGAAAAAAACTTGCAGAACATAGAAATGTAAATAATACCTGTAAAGATGATATAAATACAGAATGAATATTTACCTTTGGATATGATGATATATAATATGAATTCTTCAGTTTATATCTTAAGTATGCACAGCTATTTTGAAGAGAAGAAGACATTATGGTCGCCAGTGTTGATTTTCCTATTGTCTGGTTTTGAAGGCCTGTAATGTTTTCATTCTTCTGTTTTGACCAGTTCTATATTATTTTGTTTTGTTTGAATTCATCATGTGTGAAGATATAGACAACTATATCAAAGAAAACAAGAGGCATTATGATAGCCACTGTTGATCATATGCTGTCTTGCTTTGAAATCTGTCACATTGGGCTGGGGATTTAGCTCAGTGGCTTAAGTGCCTGCCTGGCAAGCATGAAGTCATGAGTTCAATTCCTGGTACCAAAAAAAAAAAAGAAATCCTGTCACATGCATTGTTTTCTTCTGCTCTGCTTTGTTCTGTTTTATTGTGTTCTATTTTACCCTGTTTAAAATAAAAAAATTATATCATCAATGTAATTGTATTTATATCATTGAATCCATTGAAAATTGGACAAAAATTCTTCTAAGTTCTTAGTGATAAACAGAGGAAAATACAATATTACAGAAATTTTGGATGAAAGAAGTAAAGAGAGGAGACATTCCCTCTGCCTAATTCCTGAGTCATATTTAGAATAAATTATTTAATTTGAAACCTGGAGCAACAGGCTCATACATTAAACTTACAAGTAGAATTGAGAAATACTTCTGCTTTATTCAAAACTAAGGCTTGATGAGATTGCAAGTACAAATGCAAAGAAAGAAGTCATTAGTGATTTCATTATAGGAAAAAAGAACTACTTGTTTTTTGGTGAAGTATATCTCATTTCTACTGAACACACAAGGAAATGTTCAATGCAGACAGATTCAGGACAAAATATGAAATACAAATCTGCTAGCTATACATAAAGTATAGGGGAAACAACTTTCTAATCTAGGATTAAGCAAAATTTCAAATATAAGATTGCAAATCTACAAGAGATAAAGTGATTTTAAATAAATATACATATAGGCTTTATTCACACCAAACACTATAATGATTAAAATTTGCTTGAATTGGAAAAGTGTCTTGGAGTAAGGATGAAATATCTAAAAGCAAGACAAAAAAATCAGTTTCATCAAAAATAAAAATCTTTACGACAAAAATTAACATGTGATATGACTAATTTTTTAGGAATGTTCATGCATGAAAATAACAGGCACAAGAATAAGGAAGATAGGCAAATGAAAATGAGCAGTGGAATTTAAGTTACTGTTTAGAGAGTTCATCAGATGAGAAAATGGCTAGTGCATGTAGCCTAGAAGTAGATATTATCACACACTACTAGCAGAGGGTGGAACATATGTTATGGATTGAAAACTGGTGGTCAACTTAATGCCAGCTGGATTATATCAGCATGGGGCTGGGTGTAGATATTTCACCTGAGGAAAGTTACCAGCATAAATAGTGATATGAAGGAGAAGCTATTCACATTAGTGCGTTGTCGTTAATGGGTCGAGGCGTTGTGGCTTCTCATACAAGTTGCTGTTTGAGCTGTTCATTTTCCTGGAGAAGTTCTAGTCTTCACATTGAGCATTGCTTCCTGGCTCCAGAGGGGAAGACGTGTGCCACATGGTCTCCAGGACAAACTTGTCATGCTGGCTTCCTGGCATGTACTCGACTGTGCCTATTGTTGGAAGAGTGTGGGGCCTCTGTGTCGCTAAGGATGGCTGTGGTGCTTTTCAGGACAGCCCTGGTGTTTGTTGTGAGTGTGACTTCTTGGCTCCAGCATAGAACCCTCAACCTGTCAGTACAGTTCCTTCACCCTGCTGGCATAGACTTTCTAGTTTCCACTGCTGACTTTTGGGCCTTCTCAGCATGGATCTGTAAAAGAGACTGGCCTGAGTTCTTCTTGTGGGCTCTGGACCTCCAGCTGGACTCATGGAAGGCATTGTCATAAGCATTGGGTCTTCATCTGGATTCATGTGGGACATTATGTGGGATTCAGGCCCTTGGTTAAATATTCTATGTCTTTAGTGATGTGGATAGATTTCCTGAATTTTCTTGTGTTAACTCTAGGTGACCATCATAAAAATAATATTATAAACTCCATGTCCTTATTCTAATTTTTCTCTGTACAACCCATGACTATAACAACATGTGAATTAAGAATAGCATGGTGGGTGCTATACCATGCACTTGTAATCTGAGCTATTTAGAAAGCTGGGGCATGAGGATCACATGTTCCACTTCAATGTGAGCAATGTAGTAACACCTTGTTTTGATAAAAATAAACACATATTTTTCAAGTCTTTACTACATACAGACTCTGTAGACCTGTAAACATATTCCAAAATGCCTCTGAAATTTTCTCAAATCATCTAGGTCACAGAAAACAAGATTTCTGCACAATTTATTTCAGTGAGAAAACTGGAAAATGCTGCTTTCCCATTGCTGGGGAAAATGCATATAAAATATTGTGAAGACAACATATAGTGACACTGGCAGGAGTGAGGTGTACATATAGTAATGCAAATAAAGAGGTAAATGATACTATGTGAATTGAGATGAAAATCCACTACTTCAATTTGGTCAGATTAGAAATTTGAACCTGTATTTCTCAGTAAAACTATAGTATTCTGAATTCTCTAGGTTCAGTAGGCAACATGATAAAATTATACATGAAGCAATGGCCTATAATCTGATAATGATGAGGAGGGACTGACAGCAGAATGAAGACTCAAATTTAACAGTGTTCCTAGTGATAGGGGGGCAAATATTTTCTTTGGATAGGGGTATCTCATCTGCTGTGAAGTACTGAGCATCATACATAACCCCACCACCACCACAAGATACTATGGGGAATCAGATCAAGAGTACTGATTGTCAGTCTCAAGAATGCAGTGAGGAAAACAAAAAACAGAGAAAAGTATAATATTCCAACAATGGCTGGTAAGTCAATATCTCTGTATCCAACCAGTCACTCTTTATTTGGTGTATCAAGTTATAGGTGGGGCTCATAAAGGATCACAATTCATTCTAAAACTCAGACTTAAAAATGTGTAAATAATTTTATTCTTAGAAGTTTCTTGATCTTATGTAATCCTCAGATGACTCATGTATATGATTTTATGCTTAGAAGAGTCAATGAGAAATCTCATATTGGTGGTACCAATATCCCAATTCTTCTGTTTATCCTATAGAGAAATATGTAAAATTAGCTGTTCTGAATTTCTGATCCCCAACAAGATTCCAGTAAAATTCACTCATAATCTGACATGACAGCAAAACCTATTGAAACAATTCACATTGTTTGTAAGACTATGACTAGTCACTGAAGTTTAGTCAGTTAGCAACCTAAACTGTCTCTATGACAAGGTATTGAAAGGGCAATCTAACAGCTCTGAGTTCTGACTACCTGGGAGATGCTTCCATATTTTTACCTCAGCAACTGAATCACAAGGTGTGGGAGTCTGTCATATTTTACTGCACTCTCTCTTTCCTAGATCACAATCTGGGCTGCCCTACATTAGCAAGATAAAAGATGCTTCACTGAGTAATTCTGAGAGTTGAGACAGGTTGCAAGGTGTGCAGAAATTTCTAAGAGGTTCCTTAAACTGAAGACACTTTATTCCTTTCGTGCTTTTCTGTATAGCCATTACCATTGGCTCTACTAAGATGCCAAAAGGGAAGGGTTCTACTCAGGCTATGGGAAATCCATGAGGTATATATGGAGATTATAGATACTACAGTCTCTAAGTCATTATATAATACAATGAAAAACTTTATGCACAATTTTTACTGTACTATTATCGAGTCCTGACCTAGATCCCTGATCTCCCAAATGAGTGTATGGCAGAGATTAAAATAAAAAGAGACAGATCACTGAACTCTGCCCCAGGTCTAAACTGCCCAAGATTGGTTCTGCTGGGCCCACCCTTCCACCCAGGGCATCTCAGAATCCCGCCCCAGGCCTAAACTGCCCATGATTGCTTCTGTTGGGCCTGCGCATCCACTGGGGGCATCTCAGAAGCCTGCCCCAGGCCTAAGCTGCCTGGGACTGCCACCACTGGGCCCACCCTTCCACTGGGAACATCAGAACCTTGGACTACAGTGGATTACTGTGCTGGCTGGATGAGAGACTCAGGAACCCCTCACCCAAACAGAAGAACTCAGCAGGCTGCAGTCAGTGTGGTGAGTTTGCCCCTAACATAGAGGTCTGCAGTGAGTAAATAGAAGCAGAAGTGAAACTCACTCCAACTGTAAGACATTGGAATATTGGGCAAGAGAGTGGGTAATTCCCTCCCCCACACTGAGAACATCAGACAGGGTGAGAAGTGAGCCAATAATGCCCCCCCACAGAGAAAACTAAAAGAATTTATGAGACCCCCAGTGATACAGTAGTGCCCCAGATGAAACAAACACTATAGCCAGCCCAGGAAGAATATAGGACTCACCCATCAGGCCCTATAGGAGGAACTCAGTTGACTGGATATCCTCTTCATTGTGGTACCCAGTAACTTGAAAAACATCAACCACACAGTAGTACCCTAAAACTCACACTGTGGACAGTTGTGAGTGTTGGAAAAGACAGAACATATACTTACCAAAACAGTGAAAATGACTAAATGAAAAGGCAAAAGGCAATCTCAAACAGCTAGTCCATCAGGAGCAAGTACAGGTGACAATTAAATAGAGGGCTTTAAAAGTCATACAATAGACATCTCTGAAAAGATAGCAAATGAACTAAAGAAACAAATCTACAAGGCTTTAGAGGAACTCAAATTAGAAACAGTGTCTTACATAAAGACAGAAATAACAACCTTAGTAAATCAGTTGCTCAACATAGCTAGAGAATAAATAGGTAAAAAAAATACAGGAGCATGGAAAGTTGATTGAAATTCTGAATGAACAATGCAGACAACAAGCAGAATCCATGAATAAAATCCAAAGATATCCAAGAAAAAAAAAACTTGTACTGAAACCTGACAAAACCATTTAAATGAAGCTGAGGATAGAATTTTGGACCTTGAGGACAGGATTGCAGATAGTGATCATGAAAGGGTACAACTTATAAAAACAACAAAACAGCATGGAATGATAATCCAGCAGCTTCAAGATGATGCCAGGAGAAATATTGTAAGATTAATTGACATCAGTGAGGAGGCAGGAGACAACACAAAGGACATAACTAAGCTGTTCACAGAAGTAATTGCAGAAAATTTAGCAAACATGGGGAAAAACTGATATACAAATAAGTGAGGCATATAGAACACCAAACAGTCATAACCAACATAAATCTACACCCAGACATATAATAATTAAGATCTCAGACATACAGCATAAAAACAATACTAAAAGCTGTTAGAGAAAAGACACAACATAGCTATCAAGGAAAGCCTATTAGATTCATGGCAGACTTCTCAGCGCAAACCTTCTGATTAAGACGAGCTTGGAGTGAAGTATTTTAAGCCCTAAAAGAAAACAACTTTCAACCCAGACTGATGTACCCAGCAAAACTGTCTCTTAAATTTAATGGAGAAACAAGATACTTCCATGACAAAGAACAACTGAAGAAATTCATGTCCACCAAACCAACATTAGGAAGAGTACTGAAAGACATGCTAGATAGAGGTAAAAATGACCACAATCTCCAGAACAACAACTGAAAGAAACCACAAAGCTGGACAAGAAATTAAACAAGGGAGAAAAGCAGGAAACCAACAATAGGAACACAATATGGCAAAGTCAAGCCAATACATATTAGTGATATCCATAAATGTAAATGGGCTCAATTCACCTATAAAAAGAAACAGGTTTATGGAATGGGTCAAGAAACAGGATCCCACAGTATGCTGTATACAAGAAACACATCTGATCCAAAAGGAAACTCACAGATTAAAAGTCAAAGGATGGAAAACAGTATTCCATGCAACAGGAACCCATAAAAAAGCAGGGATAGCTATTCTGTTTTCAGACAAAGTCAACTTCAAACCAAAAATGAATAAAGGAGATAAAGAAGGCCACTACATACTTCTTAGAGGAAAAATACAAGAGGAATAACTAACAGTTATAAATATATATGCACCAAACACAGGACCATCCAACAATATAAGAGTAATAGTAATGGACATGAAAAACCAAATATACAAGAACACAATTACAACAGGGGACCTTAACAGCCCATGGTCACAAAGACATAGATCAACTAGACAAAAAGTCAGCAAAGAAATAATACAACTGAATCATACCTGTGAGCAATTGGACTTAGAAGATGTTTACAGTGTTCCACCCAACCACATCAGAATACACATTCTCTTCAGCTGCACATGGGACATTCTCCAAAATAGACCATATATTATCCCATAAAACACTCTTAACTACCTGCAAAGGTATTGAAATTATCCCATGCATAATATCTGACCACAGCACACTGAAATTGGAAATTAATGGCAAAACAAATTGCAAAAATTTCATAAATACATGGAAATTAAATAACAATCGTTTGAACAATCAGTGGGCTACAGATGAAATTAAAGAAGAAATAAAGCAATACCTACAATGCAACGAAAACATAGAAACAACATACTGTAATCTGTGGGATACAGTGAAAGGGGTCTTAAGAGGGAAACATATAGCAATAAATTTGTCATATCAAGAAAACAGAATGAGCACAAATAAACAACCTAATGCTTCATTCCAAGCTTCTTGAAAAAGAAGAGCAAGTTAACCCCAAAGCTCATAGAAGAGATGAAATTGTAAAGATTAGAGCTGAAATCAATGCAATTGAAACTAAAAAAGCAATACAAAGAATTAATGAATTGAAAAGCTGGTTTTTTGAGAGAATAATAAAAATTGACAAACCCCTAGCTTACTTTATCAAGACAAAGAAAGAAAAAACCCAAATTAATGCAATAAAGACTGAAAAGGGAGAGATTACTACAGATCCCATGGAAATTAAAAAGATCAGGAATACCTACTTTAAAAGTCTCTACTCACATAGGATGGAAAACACAGAGGAAATGGACAGATTTCTAGGAACATATGAACTACCAAAGCTCAAACAAGAAGATATAGCAATTGTGAATAACCCAATATCAGCTACTGAAATTGAAAATGTCATTAAAAACTTACCAGCAAAGAAAAGCCCAGGTCCTGATGGATTCACAGCTGAATTCTATAAAAACATTAGAGAAAATTTAATGCCAATACTCCTTAAACTCTTCAATGAAACTGAAAGAGAAGCAGTCTCCCCTTATTCTTGGAGGCAAGTATTACTCTGATACCAAATCCAGAGAAAGACCCTACCAAAAAGGAGAACTATAGAACAATCTCACTAATGAACATTGATGCAAAGATTCTCAATAAAATATTGGCAAAGAGAATGCATCAAATCATTAAGAAGATTATACACCATGACCAAGTGGGATATATTCCATGAATGCAGGGATGGTTCAACATATGCAAATCAATAAATGTAATACACCACATCAACAGAGCCAAAAATAAAAATCACATGATCATCTCAATAGATGTAGAAAAAGCTTTTGATAAAGTCCAACACATGTTCATGATAAACTCAGAATAGAAGGTATGTACCTCAATCTCATAAAGGCCATCTATGACAAACAAACTGCCAACATTATACTAAATGGACAAAAACTGATAGCCTGCACTCTGAAATATTAGCCAGAGAAATCAGACAAGAGGATGAAATAAAAGGAATAAAAATAGGGAAAAGAAAAAGTTAAATTATAATTATTTGCAGATGACATGATACTCTACATAGAAGATGACTCCAGAAACTGCATTAAAAGATTACTAGAGGTAATAAACTCAGCAGTGTAGCTGTATACAAAGTCAACACTCAAATATCAACAGCATTCCTCTACACAAACAAAAAACTCACTGAGAGAGAAATTATGGAAATATCATCTTTCACAATAGCATCTAAAAAATGAAATACCTAGGAATCAACCTAACCAAGAATGTAAAAGACCTATATGCTGAAAATTATACTACACTGAAAAGGGAGATTGAAGAGGATATTAGAAAATGGAAAGATATTCCTTGCTCTTGATTAGGAAGAACCAGCATTGTGAAAATGGCTATACTCCCAAAACTGTTATACAGATTCAATGCAATCCCAATCAAAATATAGTCAACATACATTACATATCTAGAGAAAACACTCCTAAAATTCATTTGGAAACAGAAGAAACCTAGAATAGCAAAGACAATTCTGGGCAACAAAGGCAGGACAGGAGGCATCTCAATTCTTGACTTTAAACTGTACTACAAAGCCACAGTGATAAAATTAGCATGGTACTGGCAAAGAAACAGACCAGAGGATCAATGGAACAGATTAGAAGATGAAAATACAACTACTTAGATACTTAGCCACCTGATATTTGGCAAAGGTGCTAAAAATGTTTACTGGAAAAAAGATATCCTCTTTAATAAATGGTGTTGGAAAACTTGGTTTTCCACATGCTGAAGACTGAAAGTAGACCCATGCCTATCACTAAACTAAAATCAAAATGGATCAAGGATCTAAATATTAAAACAGAAACATGAAATCTACTGGAAGATGAAGTAGGTAAAAATCTTGGAGACATAGGGATTGGGAGAGAATTCTTGAATAAAGTGCAAACCACATGGGACATACTTCAAAGAATCAACAACTGGGATCTCACATTACTAAAAAGTTTTTATACTTCAAAAGAAATCACCAACAAAGTGCAAAGAAAACCCATAGAATGGGAAAGAATCTTAACCAACAATCCCTCAGACAAAGGGATTATCCAGAACATATAAAGAACTGAAAAACATCAAGCCCCCTAAATTCAAAGACCCTCTCCAAAAATGGGCATCTGAGATGAAAACACAATTCTCAGATGAAGATATACAAATAGCAAATAAATACATGAATAAATGTTCACCATCAATGGTCATTTGAGAAATGCAAATTAAAACAACATTGAAACTTCATCTCATCCCAGAAAGAATGGCTGCCATCAAGAAAACAACTGATAACAAATGTTGGTGAGGTTGTAGGGAAAAAGGGACACATCTCCACTGTTGGTGGGCTGCAGACTGGTGTACCACTGTGGAGGTAAGTATGGAGATTCCTCATAAAACTAGGATTGGAAGTTCCATTCAACCCAGCTATTCCCCTCCTGGGTATTTTCCCAGAAGAACTGGAAAGGTCATATCACCATGATATATGTGCACCCATGTTCATAGCAGCACAATTTGTGATAGCTAAATCTTGGAAACAACCAAAATGCCCATCAACCACCAAATGGATGAAAAAATGTGGTATTTTTATGCAATGGAATACTACTCAGCTAGAAAAAATGATGATCTTGAGGCCTTTATTGGTAAATCGAGGCAGCTTGAGAATATCCTCATTAGTGAAATAAGACTCACATTAGTAAATATTACATTGTCCCTCTAGTGTAAAAAATAAGAAGAATGGACAGAATAATGGTATCTAAAAAGTATAATAGATATAAAAGTATATTAGATATAAAAGTATAATAGATATAATAACTATTGTAAAAGTGAAAGGGAAGGAAAGTGCTCTAAATGATATAATGGTATGTATAGTGTGTAAGATAGATGACCATATTACTGAGGTTTTGTTAGATCATTGAACAGAAGAGTTTGTACTGTCAATGTCTAGCCACTTTTTATGCTCTGACTTTGTAACTTTAGCAACTATTGTTAAGTTAACAATATGTAATGTATCAACTAGCAATTTTA